>PVJS01025101.1:0-28142 GCA_004027185.1 Glis glis
CCCTCTGCAACTTAGTGATACCCTGTTTCAAGAAAAAGAATAAAAATAGGGCTGGGGGTGTAGCTTGGAGGTAGAATGCCCCTGGGTTCAATCCCCAGTGCTGCAAAAAGAAACAAGAAATAATCAGAAGGGCTTGGGATGTATCCCAGAGGTAGAATGCTCCTGGGTTTAAGGCCCAATACGCACGCACGCACGCGTGCACACACACACACACACACACACACACACACACACACACACATACACAAAGAAAGGTCTTTTGTTTCCCTAATCTAGTCAACTTAATTTACACAAAGTGTGTAGCGTGTGCTTTGTACCTGACAGGCCGCACACCCAGGTATAAACCCAACCTATGAGTTTAACAGTAATTGAGGTGACAGAACAAATACATGAGTGAAACAATTTCTATTATTAACTTAATAGGGATGTGTAATCTGAATGAGTAAGGTTAGGACATTGCTTAATGAGCAACCATGAACAAAAGTGAGAAGCACTCCTGGGAGTGGTCTGGGAGTACTGAACATCGGTTCACTTGAAATAAGGAGTATACTGTAGTCCCTCCTTATCCCTGCTTCCGCTTTCCATTGTTTCAGTTACCCGCGGTCAACTGTGGTCTGAAAATATTAGCTAGACAATTTCAGAAACAACTCATAAGTTTTAAATTACACCCCATTCTGAATAGCGTAAAATTCTCACACTGCCTTGCTCCCTCCTGCCCAGGTCAGGAGTCATCCCTTTCCCCAGCATGTCCACACTGTGTCCACTACTAATCTGTAGTCACTTAGTAGCTACATAGAAAAAACACAGTATATATAGGGTTTGGTACTATCCATGGTGGAGGCATCCCCTGGAGGTTTTAGAATGACGTTCCCATAGCTATAGGGGTCTGTTGTATATTGGGGGCGGGGAATAGAAGATAATGATAAGTAACAACAAGCCAAGGCTAAGTTTGGTATGTCTTTTACGTACTGGGAAGCCATCAAATGTTTTTGAGTAGAACTTAATCTGGTGTTGGTGTGTGAGATGAATTAAAGAAGAAAGAATCATAATTAAAGACCTTAAAGAAGCCGGGCATGGTGTTGCATGCCTATAATCCCAGTATTTGGGAGGCTGAGACAGGAGGATCACAGATTTGAGGCCAACCTCAGCAACTTAGTGAGACCCTGTTTTAAAATAAAAAATAAGCAGGGCATGGTAGCCCATGCTTGTAATCCCAGTACTTGGGAGGCTGAGACAGGAGGATCGCAGGTTCACAGCCAGCCTCAGCTACTTGGTGAGGCCCTCCATAATTTAGTGAGACCCTGTTTCAAAATGAATAAAAAATAGGGCTGGGGTTATAACTCAGAGGTAGAATGCCCCTGGGTTCAACCCCCAGTACCGCAAAAATAAGTAAATAAATAAATAGGCCTGGGGGTATATCTCAGAGGTAGAATGCCCCCAGGTTCAATCCCAAGAACCAAAATAAAAAGAGTTTAAAGGATCCTTAGATTTAATCCAACACCTTGATAGATTCTGAATGAGGCATAATTCTATTCATCATATTCTACTTGATTAGAAAAAACTAGTGAGTAATTTACAAGTGTATAGTTGTCCCATTGTATATAGTATATGTATATCCCTTCATTATGTATAGCACTTGTCAGTTCTATATCAGTATCGTTTCTATATGGACACATCAGTTTTAATTTCTAAATTCTTAGGGGCAGGGATTATGCCAGTGTTTTTTAATGAAACCACTAGAGGTCACTATTTTTTCACATTAACTGATTTTTTTTAATGTGTGCTAAGTAGTAGAATTTTAGAATTTGGTATTTTTTTAAATGGTTATCTATCTGCGTGTGGTGGCACATGCTTGTAATCCCAGTACTTAGGAGGCTGAGACAGGAGGATCGTGAGTTTGCGGTCAGCCTCAGCAACTTAGGCCCTCTGCAACTTAGTGAGACCCTGTTTCAAACTAAAAAATAAAATAGGTCTGGGAGTATAGCTCGGAGGTAGAATGCCTCTGAGTTCAACCCCCAGTAACACACACAAAATATAAATAAATATATGAATAAAATGGTTGTCTGGAAGTTGCACTGAGGATTGACCCACGGATATTCTACTCCTGAGCTACACCCCCAGCCTATTTAAAAAAATTTTTTTAAATTTTGAAACAGGGTCTTGCTAAGTTGCTAAGTGTCTCACTAAGTCACAGAGGCTGGCCTTGAATCCACAATCCTCCTGTCTCAGCCTCCCAGCCACCTGTAACTGGGGTTACAGGTGCATATCACCACACCTGGCAGAAATGTGATATTTTAAAGACAGTCTGTCCATATCTGGTATGGGGCATGATGATCAGAACCAATCTTTTTAATTTTTTTAATACTGGGGACTGAACCCAGGGGCATTGTACCTCCAAGCTATACCCCCAGCCCTTTTTTAAAAAAAATTAATTTTGAAACAGGTTCTCACTAAGTTGCTAAGGACCTCACTAAGTTGCAGATGCTGGCCTTGAACCTGTGATCCTCCTTGTCTCAGCCTCCCAAATACTAGGATTATAGGCATGTGCCACCATGCCCACCTAGAACCGATTTTCTTTTAAAGGGAAAAAATGGCTTATTTTAAATGATAGCACTTAGTATTTAATGCAGAGGTATTTATATTAGCTTATAGTAAGTCGTCATAATAAATAAAAATAGTATCATAGTAGTAATTTAATAATAAACTTTAAAATAAGTAAAATTTTAAATCCACTCAAAGAATTAGCATTTTACATTATGGTCTACTATATGCATGTAACTGAAAAAAAGGTTTATGAAACACCTATGCTGTTTTCTTCTTTGTTGCTTTTGTAAAATACTGATAGCAACTCAATTCATTGGTCCTGATGTGCAGTTTAAAGAGCCCTGTTTTGTTAGATCTAGCTCAGGTTTTAGTTTTACTGTAGTAAAGTCCCTTATCAGCACTAGACCTCAGTTTCCTCATCTGTAAAAGTAGAGAGTTATACTTACCTTCTTAGTTCTAAAGTTTTTAATGTTTTATATTTCTAAATCAATTTGTATTTACCTTCTTAGTTCCTTTTAATGCTTTATATTTCCAAATCGTGTCTTTAATTGCTGCTACTATAGTGAAAGTTTTCTAGATAAAGAAATGTCTTACTGATAAAAATGAAGAAAATTTAAATTATAAGACTAGAGAAACTTGTATTACCAAAATCCGTCTGACTTAAGAATTTAGAGTAGCCGGGTGTGATGGTGTACACCTATAATCCCAGTACTTGGGAGTCTGAAATAGGAGGATAGCAGGTTGGAGACCAGCTCTAGCAATTTAGCAAGACCCTGTTTCAAAATAAAAAAATAAAAAATAAAAAGACTAAGGGTATGGCTTTGAGGTAGAATGCCTTTGGTTCAATTGCTCGACCACCACCAAGAAAAAAAAAATTAGAATAAAGGTTACTGACTTTAATAATTTGAAGTGTTAGCCAGGTACAGTGGTGAACTCCTATAATCCCGGTACATGGGAGGCTGAGACAAGAAGATCACAAAGGCCAGCCTGGACAATTTATTGAGACCCTATCTCAAAATAAAAAATAAAAAGGGCTACGGGTATAGCTCAGAGCACCCCCTCCCTAGGTTCAATCCCTAGCATCATACATGCACACATAAAATTATAATTAAAAATCTTTAGTCTTTAAACATGAAAAATGATAAAGTATTGGGTCAAAGTTTTTAAATTACAAAGAAAAGTTAGGGATATTTTAGAGTATGTTCTGAACAATTTGAAGTTGACCTCTTTGGGACACCATTATCTTACACATCATTTGGAAATAGAATATTGAATGTTACCCAACTGTTCTTTCTTACATTATTGTGACTACTAGTATAAATTTATTTCTTAAAATACTAAAAGCTAGTAGTATCCCCCCAAATTTACAGGATATTACTTTATACCACAGTAAATGGTATCACACTACATCATTGATACCAATGTATAAATGAGCTAAGAACCATTTAAGCTGGGTGTGGTGGCGCACACTTGTAATCCCAGTACTTGGAAGGCTGAGACAGGAGGATCACAGGTTCGTGTGCAGCCTCAGCTACTTAGTGAGGCCCTCTACAACTAAGTGAGACCTTGTTCAAAATAAAGAATAAAAAATAGGGTTGGGGGTGTAGCTTGGAGGTAGAATGCCCCTGGGTTCAATCCCTAGTTCTGCAAAAAACAAAAAAAAGAACAGTTTAGACAAATTCACAAATTCTACTACCATACTTTTATTAAGACTTTGAAGTCAGAATGGGCCTTGGAGGTTTTTTAGTCCTTTATTTTAAGGTATGAAAAAATATTTGGATAGCCGGGCGTGGTGGCGCATGCTTGTAATCCCAGTACTTGGGAGGCTGAGACAGGAGGATCCGGGTTCGTGGCCAGCCTCTGCTACTTAGTGAGGCCCTCTGCAACTTAGTGAGACCCTGTTTCAAAATAAAGAATAAAAATAGGGCTGAGGGTGTAGCTTGGAGGTAGAATGCCCCTGGGTTCAATCCCTAGTACCGCAAAAAAAAAGAAAGAAAAAATATCTGGAGTATACCCTTACAGTCTTGGAGAGCAACAGTGCTTCTCACAGAATTATCTCCTGATCCCCTGTGAGAGACAAAACTGGCCTAGAATGGTTTGGGTCTTAGTGCAGTATGATGCTTCTCATATTGTGAGTTAGAAATTTTTTATCCACTTGGTGGACAGAAACCAACCACATACGGTTTTGATACTCTGAGACAGTGTGCTTATTTAAATAGTCACATAGTTGCATTTATAAATCTTTGGTTAAGTGCAGGCTCTGACAAGTCTTTGAAGGAGGGTGTTTCTGAAATGGTGAGCTAAAGTCTAAGAAGGAAGGACAAATGTTGAAAAACAAATTGTAATTTTAAAGATCAAATTGGGGTGAATGGTTAGTGCTGACAGGGCTAAAAGCGCCATCATGTGGCCCAGACTCGGGGATTTTCACACAGCATTTCTTGGCAGTAAACATAGTATAATCTCAGAGGTGCGGAAGCCAAAAACCTCTGCAGAACAACTTTTATAACCTCTTCCTGAACAGCAACCTATGTTGCTTGGTATGCAGAATAAAATCTTTTTGAAACGGATTTTAATATGTATTAAAATATGTTTGAAGAGTTCCCACCCCAGGGGAACTGTACCCTGCTCCTTCTGTTGTGTGTGTGTGTGTGTGTGTGTGTGTGTGTGTGTGTGTGTGTGTCAAGTGATGTATATGTACACAAGCACACACGTGTGTATGTCTCACTAAGTTGCTGAGGGCCTCACTAAATTGCTGAGGCTGGCCTCCAACCTGCAGTCCTCCTGTCTCAGCCTTCCCAACTATTGGGATTGCAGGTATGCACCACCACACCTGGCTGGGAAATAACAATTTTAACAAACAAAAAGAAGAATTTGAATTTCAGTAAAGGATAAAAAGGAAAGCAATGTAACTTGGTGCCTTGTTCTTTCTAAAATGCACATAGCAAAAATAAACTGAAGTTTTATATTGATACTTTCATCTCATACTGAATGAATTCTAGTTTATTATAGTGCCAGGTACCATTCTTCATTTTATCAGTTGGGAACAGAGAGAGTATTTAATGTGACTCATAAAACATTTAACATCTAGAAACAAGGTTGAGTGTAGTTATCTTTACCTAAAGTCAGAAAAATCAAAGGAGAAGAAAATAGTAGCTTATAAAGTATACTGGGTTCTGTGGGCGGGATTAGGCGAAGTTGGTGTCCTTGCAACTTTTTGGAATATTTTTTTCTGACATTGACAGCAACATAGACTTTGAACTTAGACTTTGAAATTGGGCCTCAGATCTAGATTTGTTACTTGTTATTTTGTTTCTTTGTGTTTTTTTTTTGCGGTACTGGGGATTGAACCCAGGGACATTCTATCTCCAAGCTACACCCCCAGCCCTATTTTTTATTCTTTATTTGGAAAGAGGGTCTCACTAAGTTGCAGAGGGCCTCACTAAGTAGCTGAGGCTGGCCACGAACCCGGATCCTCCTGTCTCAGCCTCCCAAGTACTGGGATTACAAACGTGCACCACCACCCCCAGCATTTTGTTACTTGTTAACTATGTGTTCTTAAGAAGTCAGTTAATCTCTCAAAGTTTCACATTTCCACCTGTAAAAATAGTTATAAGTTGTGTGAAAATTAAATAAAATAACATATGAACCACCTAGGAGACAGTTTTAAAAGATGAAAAAGTGCTGGAGATAGATGGTGGTAATAGTTGCACAACAGTGTAAATGGACTTGTAAGTGCACTGAACTGTATACCTAAAATGTATTAAATAGCAAATTTTATGTGTATTTTACCACAGTATTTGTGTGTGTACTACAAATTGAACCCAGGACCTGGTGCATGCTAAGCACATGTTCTATCACTTAGTTACACCCATGGCCTCTTGACTGCAATTTTTTAAAAAACCCACGTAGCATATGATAGGCATG
This sequence comes from Glis glis, assembly GCA_004027185.1. Lineage (NCBI taxonomy): Eukaryota > Metazoa > Chordata > Mammalia > Rodentia > Gliridae > Glis > Glis glis. The sequence continues at coordinate 6,469 of PVJS01025101.1, forward strand.
AACTATGTGTTAATTTTTCTCTTGCCTTTAGAAACTGAGTTTTCTTGTAATTCTCAAAAAAATATTAAGTGGAAGGCTGAGGCAGGAGAACTGCTAGAGTCCAGGAGTCCAAGGCCAACTTGGTCAACATAGTGAGATCCCATCTCAAAACAAAAAAATCAAGTTATGTCTCTGGGAAGTTCTCATAAAATTATCTTAAATTGTATTCGTGATTTACATTTATGTTTATATGCCGATTACCCCTTGATTCCACCATGCTTGGACCTCATTCTTCTAATTTGGAACCATTCTGTCTTCAAGATCTTGAAATAAGAGCTTCCCGTCTCTGACCACAACCTCTATCTCATCTGCAGCGATCAGTCTGCTTTATAACCTCATTCTGACCTCCTGTCTCCCCCGGCTCTATTCTTCTGGGTTGGCTGACCCTTATTATATTGGGGGTTTTAGCTGTATAGTTAGCAAATACAGTGTTGTCTTCTCAGACAGTCCCAGATTGTTTTTCCTTTAACCTTCTGCCATGTCCACTTCCCAGGCTTCAGACATCCTGTTGGTTTTGTTCTGCTGTGCTTAGGTTGCTGAATATTAGTGCTGAATATTAGTGCTCAAATAAGAACACTGATACTAGATAAGCAATCTCATTTAATGAACTCCTCACAGCGTCCCTAGGGAAATACTATGTCACCCATTGTGGGTGGCAGACTCAGACAGGTCTAGTGACTTACTCTAGGACACCTGGCTGATAGGTGGGTTTGGGATTGAGCCCAGGCCTGTCTAGCACTAAAGCCTGCACTTTGCAGTCCCTCAGCCCTGTTCATAGCTGTGTACTCACATTTGCCCCCTTTGTTTCTTATCGACTATCTGATGCGTTCAGATCTTTCCTGTTCTCCTTAAACCTTGAACCTAACCCCAAACTACAGCAGATAATTTAGCCTACTACTTTACTAAAACAGTGGAAGGCATCCAGCAGGATCTCCTTCAGCATGGTTTTCTTCATATGCGCTCTCACTTCTCCCTCACTGCTGATGCCTCACCCTCTTATTTGTTGCTGATTCCATTCTCTCCAGGGCCTTGCTTTATGATTTATTCTTATTCTTTCTCCTTTAATATTTCCTTTCATACTGAGTTATCCTCCTCTAGTTTAACAAAGAATAAAAAGATGAAAATATCCATTAGATTTACCAGTCCTATGGTAATTAGTGATCTTAGAAAGAGCCATCACGGGAGAGTAATAGGTGTAGATTCCAGGAGGCAGAAGGTTGATTACTGAATAAGAGATACGGAATTGAAAATGAGTGCAGACTTCTTTAAAGAAAGCTTACAATGAAAGGGGCTAGTGGGCTATATGATTGGGGGACAGAGCTGGGTTTTGTTTTTTAAGAGGAAGGGTAAGCTGGGCATGGTGGCACACACCTGTAATCCCAGTACTTGAGAGGCTGAGACAGGAGGATTGAAAGTTTAAGGACAGCCTCGACAACATAGCAAGACTCAGCAACCTAGCGAGACCTTGTTTCAAAATAAAAAATAAAATAGGGCTGGGGGTGTGGCTCAGAGGTAAAATGCCCCTGGGTTCAATCCCCAGCACCAAAAAAAAAAAAAGGAGAGAGAGAGGAAGAGTAGATTTAAGCATGACTACGTGTTTTAAAATTTTAAAAATAAGTGTTTTGAAATAGAAAGAAGGTTGGTATTTGGATAATGCAGCAGAATGAGAGGATTAACTTCAAATATCTTTATATAGAAACTGTCTCTTTATAATCCCAGCTGATAGGATTTCTCTCTGAATTTTTCCTTTCTCTGCTGTGTGTGTGTGTGTGTGTGTGTGTGTGTGTGTGTGTGTGTGTGTGTTTCCTGGGGATTGAACCCAGGGATGTTCTACCGCTGAGCTACACCTCAAACCTGTGATCCTCTTGTTTCAGCTTCCCACGAACTAAGATTACAGGCATGTGCCACCACACTTAACTAACATGACTTTTTTTGTGTGTGTGTGGTACTGGGGATTGAACCCAGAGGCATTGTACCTCCTAGCTACACCTCCAGCCCCTTAATTATTTTATTTTTTTTTGTTTTGAAACAGGCTTTCCCTAGGTTGCTGAGAACCTTGCTAAATTGCTGAGGCTGACCTCAAACCTGCAATAATCCTGTCTCATTATCCCAAGTACTGGGATTACAGGCATGTACCACTACGCCCAGCTCTAACTTGACTTTTTTTTTAAAGATGTTTGTTTGTTTACTTACTTATTTACTTATTTTGTAAATAAGTAAGTTCCTTGTTCCTTGTTAAGAACCAGAGTTAACCATAGGAAAATTAAAACATTTAGATGATAGTTCTGGTAGTATGCCGTAAAGGCATACATGATTAATTATATTAATTGTACAGATAACAGTGACTCTGGAATTTAGAGAATAAAGTGAATTGACTTTTGTCCAGGATAATCAAGGAAAACTTCATTCAGTATGTGGAATTTGAACTTAGTCCTGAAAATGAATAAATTTGGGGTAAGAGAGAGACTAATCAACTTTTCTTATTGACTAGTTTCACAGGACTTTGTCATTGAGGTTTTTCTTTTTTTTTTTTTGGAACTGTGGATTGGACCCAGGGGCTTTCTACCTCCAATCCAAGCTACACCCCCAGCCCTTTTTTTTTTTTTAAACAGAGTCTTGCCAAGTTGCTGAGGCTAGTTAGCCTCAGACCTGCTATCCGTCTCAGCCTCCCAAGTATTGTGATTACAGGCATGTGCCACCATGCCCAGCTAGTTATTTTTTCTTAAAGAAAAAAATGTTTAGCACATACCTATAATCCCAGTACTTGTGAGGCTGAGACAGGAGGATCTCAGGTTCGAGGCCAGTCACAGAAACTTAGTGAGACCCTCAGTACCATAGTGAGACCCTGTTTCAAAATAAAAAATAAAATAGGACTGGGGTGTGGCTTGCAGGTAAAACACTCCTGGGTTCAATTCCCAGTACCATACACACAAAAATATCTTTATATGAACTCTTCTATTTGTATTTTCTGCCTAATGCAATTATAATAAACACTTGAAAGTGTTTGACATGTCAGTTGCCTTCAGTTTTCTATTTCTGTGTTTGTCACAGGCATCCTGATTTTCAGCTGCTAAAGGAAGGACAAAGGTATGGTTGGGTCAATATCGCTTACCTTCTGTATAGTATTCATGGTCATAGGAACATTAGGAGTGAGCCAGGTGGTATGAGCTCTTGGACTTCCTGTGCTGATATATCATAGGTGTCCTATTCCAGCGCACACAAAGAAATATTTGACATGTTCAGCTTTTTCTTTTGTGATGGTAAGATGATGTGTTTGATCTGTATGATTTATTGTACAGCTGTTTCTACTGAGGAAGTCTAATTGAACCTGTTGAAATATGAGACAAACACAGCCTCCATCTCAGATACTGTGTTTTTTTGTCAGCTAGATTGTGCCAATTACATCTGTTGAAAGGTTCTTATGAACTTATTTTATAGGATTTCAAGACATTAGTGTATCTGTTATTTAAGTGTTTGAAAGCATTAATATAAATTCCAGGTTGTGATTTTCTTTTTCCCTAACCCCCTCTGATAGTATTGCTTTCCCAACCGTGGGCATCTCTCAAAACATGTCCTTTAATTCTCAGAATAAATGCTCCTGGTTATTTATTAGTCACTGCCTTGGTCACTTGTTATTGAGTACAAGATATTTATTTATAGCTTCCAACTAATATAGAAAAAATATAATTGCCTTAAGATTCCAAAAGAAAGTATGAAATATATGAAATTTGAGTTGTTCTGTTTTTTTTTTTTTTTTGCATTACTGGGGTTTGAACCCAGGGGCGTTCTGCCTCTGAGCTCCACCCCCCAGTCCTATTTTTTATTCTTCATTTTGAAACAGGGTCTCACTAAGTTGCGGAGGCCTCACTAAGTAGCTGAGGCTGGCTGTGAACCCGGATCCTCGGGTCTCAGCCTCCCAAGTACTGGGATTACAAGCGTGCGCCACCACACCCGGCTCCTTTAAATATTCTTACTTTTCTTCTTATCCAAGAGACAGTCCTCTGGCTATATAGGTTAGAGTGTAACTAAAAATTATATCTAATACTGAAAAAATTGCCATCTTTTCTCCAGTCCCATCCACAACCCTGCTTTCAACCTATTTTTCCCCTTATCTGTTTCTTTTACACTTCCCCCTAGCACTTTTCTTAACCCTGAAATTTTCTCACCTTAATGTTTTCAAGTTCTTTTGTGTGTGTGCTCAAGAGCAGCTGCTCACCTTCCTTGTTTGTCTCAAGTTGAATTGGCAGTTACTCTTTGCCTGCACTCTTTCATAGTTCTTATTCAAGCCTTGTCTGAAAAACATAATAAGAGACAAATGTCTTTTATTGTTTTTTTTACTTTTATTTGCATTTATTTTATGCTGAATTTATTCCTATGCCTTAAGTTTTTATTTCCAAAAATCCATTTAATATATTGTCCTCGGATAGAGGACATATCAGATATTAAACTGTTAAGAACAGATACTACACTTGATCTTAGCCAAAAGGCCGAGAAGCGATGTCTTTTATTGTTTGCATTCTGTTGTAGTTCTGAATTTTCAAATTTTATCTTTCTGAATTTTTATTTTTCATTAAAAAATGTCCACTTGCCAATTTTTTTCTGCTATGACTTTATGTTTTTTATTCTATGGAATTTTCTGTGTGACTATCAACCAGAATTGGATAACGTTTTCTCTTTTTATCTTTCAAATCTTAACAGAGTTCCTATAATATTTTTTGAGATCCTAAGTAATTAAGTTTTCAAAAGAAAAAAAGTTTTAAAAGCCAGGTGTATAAAACAGTCACAGAAACAATAGTTGAGGCTGAGCGTGGTGGCATATGCCTATAATCCCAATACTTGGAGGCTGAGGAGGATTGCAGGTTTAAGGACAGCTGCAGCAATATAGATATAGTAAGACTCTCAGCAACTTAACAAGCCTCTCAGCAACCTAGCAAGACCCTGTTTCAAAACAAATAATAAAAAAGGGCTAGGGGTTTACCTCTCCCTGGGTTCAATTCCCAGTACCACAAAAAAAAGTCGAAACTCAAAATAATTCAGAAGAATGGAATTATTAAATTCTTTCTTTCTGCTGTACTATTTTAATAATTTCAAAACATCCAGTGAGAACAGACAAAGGAAGAAATATGGAAGGATAACTGTATCAAATAAAATATGTATTCTAAAATTCATATATCAGACCCTTATAATAAGGCTATGCCTGGGGAATAAAAATTTCTACCTTGAAAGTTACAGAGTATAAATACCATGGGACTCTGCTTTCCTGTTACAGTAATTTTGTTTATCTTTCTTCTTACAGTGGCAATTCAGGAGAAGAAGTACAGTTATGCAGTAAAGCTATTAAAACATCAGATATTGATAATCCTGGTCAGGTTGAAGAACAATATGAATATAGTTCTTCTAGCTCTTGTAGCGATAGTACCAGTGATAACGAGCAAGACTTTGTTTCCTCTATTATACCAGAGCGCAGACCAAATGCAGTGGGTACAAGGCCACAACTGCCACAACTGCACAAAAAAAGCATAATGAAGAAGAAAGCTGACCAAAAAGCTAACTCTAAACACAAAGACAAAGAACAGACGGTAGTAGATGTCACTGAGCAGTTCGGCAGTTGCAGATTAGACAGTCAGGAGAAAGCTGTATCCTGTGAACTTCCTTTACAGATGGTGAATACTCAGATTTCTTCAACTAGTCCTTTGCTTGAAAGATCAAAATCTTCAGGAAATTTTGAAAATAAATATAATATGTCAGAAATAACTCTTGTAGGCATAAGTAAAAAAAGTGCTGAGCATTTTAAGACGAAATTTGCCAAATCAAACCAAGCTTCTAGGTCAGCCTCTAGCTCCATGCAGGTGTGTCCTGAAGTTGCGAAGACAAACTTACTTAAAGTTCTGAAGGAGACTTTGATTGAGTGGAAGACAGAAGAAACTTTGAGGTTTTTGTATGGCCAGAATTATGCTTCTGTATGTCTGAAACCCTCTTCAGCTTCTCTGGTTAATGAAGAACTTGATGAAGATGACATAGATTCTGATCCAGATAGTCATTCCCCTGCCTTGGGGGAATCTCAGACTAGCTTGAATGAGTCTTTACCTTTCAGAGGATCAGATACAGCCATTAAACCATTGCCAAGTTATGAGAACTTGAAAAAAGAAACTGAAACCTTAAATATGAGAATCAGGGAGTTTTATAGAGGACGATATGTTTTCAATGAAGAAACGACCAAATCACAAGACTTGGAAGAGGTATGTCTTAAGTATGAGGTTTTTCAGGCTACTAACATTTGGAAAAATGCCATACCAAATATTGGAGCAGTAAGAAGAATATTAAAGAGTTAATTAAGTTTTTGTAAAATTTCTTTAGTGATTTTCATCTTTTAGTTTAAAATGCCATCTCCATGCTGGGCATGGTGGCACACACCTGCAATCTCAGTACTTGGGAGGCTGAGACAGGAGGATCGCAGGTTCACGGCCAGCCTCAGCACTTAGTGAGACTCTTAGCAACTTAGTGAGACCGTGTTTCCAAATAAAAAATAAAATAGGACTGGGGGCATAGCTCAGAGAGAGAATGCCCCTGGGTTCAATCCTCAGCACCAACAAAAAAAATGCCATCTCCACTATTGACATTACTATTTTGCAAATAAGTTGCAGTTTGCCTCCAGTAAGTTTTTATAAGTTGTATAATGAAGTTCTCTATTGTAAAAGTAGCCTAGAAAGGTGGCACAAAGTTTTCTTTAAAACCTGGTTCTTCATTTAGTAAATGGACTCTCTAGAGGCTCTTGTCTTTGCTGGTATATATTCTTGCAGATCTCTACCTGGGATGCTTGTGTTTTATTTCCATTGGAACTGTATGCAGTAGAATAGACTTACTAGTTTAAAACAAAAATTTGGCCAGGCGTGATGGCACACGCTTGTAATCCCAGTACTTGGGAGGCGGAGACCGGAGGATCCGGGTTCGCTGCCAGCCTCAGCTACTTAGTGAGGCCCTCCGCAACTTCGTGAGACCTGGTTTCAAAATAAAGGATAAAAATAGGGCCGGGGGTGTACCTTGGAGGTAGAACGCCCCTGGGTTCAATCCCCGGTACCGCCAAAAAAAAAAAAATTGGATAATATTTTGTAAGCATGCCTTACAATATGAAAATAATGTCATAAAGGTGACTTGTTTGGAAATAATGCATATAGAAAATGGAAAGAGTGCATTGAGTGCATTGAAATCGGCCTAGATTTGAATATCTGCTCTGTCATTTACTAGCTTTGTGATATAGTAGTTTCTTGAGTCTGTTTGCTCATCTGTAAATGGGACTATTAATTGCTTCCCTTGCTCAGTTGTTTTAAAGATAGTTTATGTATTTATCACAGTGTGTGACATATAATTGGTAGTAAATAGTCACGTCAAGATATTAGATCTGCCAAGATTTAAGAAGGACCTTTTAGTATTTCTGTTACCCATTTTTGGTTGATAGGTACTGTTTGACATAAAGAGGGGTAGCTAATAACCTTGTTTTTACCACAAAACTTTGTTACTAAAGATTTTTGAGCCAGGTGTGGTGGCGCACTCCTATAATCCCAGTACATGGGAGGCTAAGACAGGAGGATCATGGGTTCGAGGCCAGTCTCAACAACTGAAATTTCTTATATTTCCATAGATTTCTTCTTAGTCTAGCACCATACTTGAAATCACATCAACTATATTATTAGACAACACCCAAAACTTACATTAAACTGGGAGACACATTGGTTTCATTGAGCTGCATAAACTTAACATTGTGTATCACCTGTTTTATCATTTTTCTGCTTGTAAGCCTTAAATACGAAAAACTAATACCTGAAATTTATGACTTTTCCTTTGTGGCATAACATTTTTTATAAGTAAACAGCTTGCCGGGCATGGTGGCGCACGTTTGTAATCCCAGCACTTTGGGAGGCGGAGACCGGAGGATTGGGTTTGTGGCCAGCCTCAGCTCTCTCTCTCTCTCTCCCTGTCTCTCTCTCTCTCTCTCTCTCTCTCTCTCTCTCTCTCTCTACTTAGTGAGGCCCTCTGCAACTTTGTGAGACCCAGTTTCAAAATAAAGTATAAAAAATAGGGCCGGGGGTGTAGCGCGGAGGTAGAACGCCCCTGAGTTCAATCCCCGGTACTGCAGGAAAAAAAAAGAAGTATACAGCTTATTGAATATTCACATGTAAACACACCCATGTAGTCACTACAAATAAACTAGTTTGCAACATTACGAGTCATTACAAGTAAACTAGACACCTCACTTAAGTCTCCTAATCATTACCTCTTTCCAAAATTAATGACCATTAGAATAGATTGTTTGCCATTTTTTGAAGTATATATAATTTTTTTCTTAGTTTATTTTTTGTTTGTTTTTGGTACTGGGGTTTGAACCCAGGGGCATTCTACCTCAGAGCTACACCCCAGCCCTTTTTATTTATTTTGAAACAGGGCCTCACTAAGTTGCTGAGGCTATCCTTGAACCTGCAATCCTCCTGTCTCAGCCTCCCAAGTACTGGGATTATATGCATGCGCCACTATGCCCGGCCTGGACAGTGTGTGTCTGTATATCTATATCTATATATAGATCCTTAGGTGCCTAATATATTTGATGCATTATTATGTTTGTGATTCATTTCTGTTGTTGCATGTGGCTGTAGTTCTTTCATTGCTGTGTAGTATTCCATTAAAAATACAGGAGTCCTCCCATGCCTCAGGGATATGTTCCATGGCCCCCCAGTAGATGCCAAATTCTATATTTATTATGTTTTTCCTAAATATACATACCTGTGATAAAGTTTAATTTATAAATTGGCGCAGTAAGGCCTGATGTAGTAGCATATGCCTGTAAATCCCAGTACGTGGGAGGCTGAGACAGGAGGATCACAGGTTCAAGAACAATGCCATAACTTAGCGAGACCCTGTTTCAAAATAAAAAGGGGTGGGTATGTAACTCAGTGGTAAAACACCCCCGGGTTCAATCCCCATTACCACAAAAATAAATAAATAGGCACAGTAAAATATTAACGACAATGACAATAAAATAGAACAGTTATAATAGTATACTGTAAGAATAGTTATATAATGTAGTCTCCCAAAATTTCTTATTGTACTGTGCTCACCTTTCTTGTGATGATGAGAGATGATACAGTGCCTGTGTAACAAGGGGAAGTGAGGAGAAGGACACAGGCATTGTAATGTAGTGTTAGGAGGCATTGACTGTCTGGTGATATGTCAAGAGAACTGTCAGCTTCAGTGACCTGGGTCACTAAGCCATGGTGATGCCAGAGATTGGCTGTCAGGAGCACATCATGGCAGTGGCTGAGTATCTTGGATAGTGGAAGGTGTCTTTTGCCAAAACCTTTTGGAAGAACACTATAATCAGAAATTGTTTTTTTGTGGGGGTGGTACTGGAAGTTGAACCCAGGGGCATTCTACCTCCAAGCTACCCCCATTGTCCACAGCCCTTTTTATTTTTTGTTTTTGAAACAGATCTTACTAGGTTGCCTGAGAGTCTCGCTAAATTGCTGAGACTGGCCTCAAACCTGCAGTCCTCGTGTCTCAGCCTTACAAGTATTGGGATTATAGGTATGTATCACCATGCCTTCTTTTTAATTCATCAAAGTGTTGGTACAGAAGTTGTAATCCTTCTACAATCATACAGGTGACTAATGCTGTGTTCCATCCAAGGATGATATCCCATAATTTTTTCCTTTAATGTCTGTGAAATTCGAAACATTTGAGCAAATTTTAATAATGGCCATATTGCTGATTCAGCTTCTGCTTTTTTTTCCTCTTCCTCTTCCTCTTCCTCTGTAGATGACTCAACAGGTTCTTCCAATTCCTCAATTGTGAATACTCCTCCACAACCTTCACTATGTTTCTATTCCTTTACCAAACATGTTGGCAGATCCTTCTCTACCAACTTGTCCTACTGCAAGAATGATTTTTCTGACTTCTCCGTCAATCCCTGAAAAGTCTTTAAAATCATTTACAGCCTATTTCATAAGTTCTTCCCACAGGCATTTACAGTTTCTGGCTTTGACTCATCCATTGAAACTTTGATGAATATTATTATGTCAGCAATAGTGAATGGTTTGCAACACTGTATTATGTCTAGGTTGGGGTCTGCATCAATTGCTGATGAAATAATAGGTCAGTGGATATGGCCTTGGAAAATCAAATAATGTCCTAATAAAGAGCCTCAAACAGTGAGGTTGTATTTGAAGGAAAAAACACAACTTTGACATTTTCATAAGCAACAATTCAAAATGGCCAGGTGCATTGTTTCATGTATGTTTTCACTTCTGGGATTAAGCATCAGTGGAACCATCCTATAAACAAGATGACTGTTACCCATGCTTTCTGACTAAACTGCTAGAACAGGAGCAGACAATTTTTGTTTCTTTTTGAGAGCGGCTAGGTTCTTCTCTCCATACACTAAGCCTGGCTTTATTGCTTGCCCTGCAGTGTTGCCACATAGTACCAGAGTTAATGTGCGCTTCCATGTTTTATGTACTGGTACCACCTTTGCACTTATATGAATGTAGATCCTGTTGGGCATCTTCCGGAAGAGCCCAGTTGCCTCACAGTTTAAGACTTGGCTTTTTAATGGTATCCTTTCTCTTTAATAAACTCTACCAGGCATGTGGCAGCAGGCTTCTTCATTGGCAGATTTAGCCTCTCCAATAATTTTTATATTTTTTAGTCCAAACCTATTCTTCATTGTTATCATCCCTTACATACAGTAAAATGTCTTGGTGTCCCTTTTTCAGGAGATACCTTGCATGCACCTAGTTGCTGTTAGTTGGAACACATTTTCTGTTCAAATCTTCTCACAAGTTTTAATGCCTTTTCCATTTTAACTGAGCAGTTACTACACACTGTAGCTGTAACCTTTGCACTCTGAGATGTGACAGCAAAACTTGCACAATTTTGCAAATAGATTTGTTCTTATCATAGGTCTTAGCAAACTCAGCACATAGTATTTTCAGCATTTTTTCATTCCTTAAGTTGAGAAATGTTCAGTTTTTCTTTTTTCTTTTTTTTGTGTGTGTGGTACTGAGGGTTGAAACCAGGGACATTCTACCTCTGAGATACATCCCCAGCCCTATTTTATTCATTTACTTATTTTTGAAGCACGGTCTCACTAAGTTGCTGAGAGCCTCACTAAGTTGCTGAGGCTGGCCTCGAACCTGTGATCCTCCTATCTCAGCCTTCTAAGTACTAGGATTACAGGCATGTGCCACCATGCCCGGCTCAGTTTTTCTCTGGCATATCGAAATTTCCAACATCACTACTCTTGCCCTTTGTAGCCATATTAAGTAAAATAAGGGTTGCTTGAACACATCACTGTGATACTACCACAGATGATCTGATAACCAAGATGGCTACAGAGTGACCAAAGGGTAGCGTAGCATAGGTGACCTGGATATACTGGGCAGAGGGATGATTAGTGTTCCGGGTTCACGGCCAGCCTCAGCTACTTAGTGAGGCCCTCCGCAACTTCGTGAGACCCGGTTTCAAAATAAAGGATAAAAAACAGGGCCGGGGTAGAACACCCCTGGGTTCAATCCCCGGTACTGAAAAAAAAAAAAACTTGTCAGTTGTTTACTTCTGGAATTTTCCATTTAATATTTTCAAACCATGATTTACCATAGGCAATTTAAACTGTGAAAGTGAGACTGTGGATAAGGGGAACAACCATAAATAATCATATTGATGGACATTTAGGCTGTTGCCAGTTTGGGGGATATTATAAACAGTATTGTAGTAAACTTCCTTGCATATGTCTCTCCTAATGTACGTGCAGTTCTGAAGGGTATGCATCTAGTACTGGGACTGGTGGGTCATAGTGTATACATATATGCCACTCTATGAGGATTTTAGATGATTTGAAGAAGGTATTCAGTCCTCATAGGAGCCAATCTGTTTCCTATTCATTCTTAGTACTCCGGTATGGTCCTTTTAAGTTCTGCTGTCAAGTGTGGGAGGGTTGCCCATACTCTTCCTTTTTTGGCATGCTCTGAAGTCTAATTTTAATTAGAAAAACTCTAAAGTGTATTGCCTCCTCCTGTCTCAGCCTCCCAAGTACTGGGATTACAAGCGTGCACCACCACGCCCAGCTCAGCCCATAATTCTTTACTGCCTTGTTAGTTCTCTGATCCTTGGGTTTTTGCTGGACACCGTGGCACACTCCTGTAATTCCAGTATTTAGGAAGCTGAAACAGAATGATCTCAAGTTCTAGGCCAGCATATGGTAACTTAGCGAGACATGTTTCAAAATAAAAAAGTAAATAAGGGCTGGAGGTGTAGCTCAGAGATAGAAGACCCCTGGGTTCAGTTCCCATTACCACACACACATACACACCCCAAAGAATGTGAATTTTTTCCCAACTTTTTCAATTCTTGAGGTAAGGGTTGATTTGAATTATCTGCCATTTCTAGAAGCAGAACTTCCCATATGTTTTATAGTATTTGCTAATTTTAGTCCTTAAATCTCCTACATTTGTATAGCATTTAGCAGTTTACAGAATCCTTTTGTATACGTTTTCTCATTTAATAAAGGAGGCATTAATATCCCTATTACACAGATGAGAAAACCAACTTTTAAAAGAGACCAAATGACTCAAGCAAGTTCACATCAGTCTAATGGCCGAGCTCATACTCAAATTTAAATCTTTTAATTCTCAAGTCTAGTTTTTGTCCTGCTATACGAGAGGTGTAAACTTTTGTACTTAATGTTTACTGTTCTACTTATAAAATAATGTCAATTTATTATTCTATTTTGCTTTGTTGAAAAATGTGATTCAGCATGATTCCACATTCCCACTGATAGATTCAAGTTCCCAGAACCAGATTAGAAAACGCATCGTACTGGAAAAATTGAGTAAAGTGTAAGTATGTAATTGCCATTCTGATTTTGTAATATTTTAAAAATTAACTTGATATCTATGAGTTCATCATTTGTAAGTATTGTCCTTGAATTTTAAACATTTTGAAAAATAATACAAAAAGTTTACCTGAATTTATTCATTTGAAAAATTTTAGGTTTTTCTAGTGCCAGTTGTGGTGGCACACACCTGTAAACCCAGTACCTGGGAGGCTGAAACAGGAGGATCACAGGGTTGAGGCCAATGTGCAGTAACTGAGCGAGAGCCTGTTTCAAAATAAAAAGGGCTGGATGTGTAGTTCAGTGTTAGAATACCCCTGGGTTCAATCCCCTTTACCACATGCATACACAAAATATATATAGTATCCATGAAATACTAAATTTTGGGTAGAAGACACAGAGGAACATCATCAAGAGGGAGATTGAGATTATGGGGTAGAAAACCAAACAACCTCACTCCCACTAAAGACCACTGAAGTCAGGGAAAAAATATCAAAACTAGACCGTTTAAATACTGATTTGTGGTAAATGTGTGACATCAGTTTCATGTGTGAACATGAGGTTGTTAAGTTTTAAAGGTCTGTTATCTCACTCTGCCTACATATTCATAGAATCATTTCATACTTAGCAACCTGAGTTTTTGTTCAGCTCAACTTCACACTTTTAGCTTCCTGTAGTGGAAATGATTGTTTTTTATAATTAGCCCAATTATAAATGACACTTAAATTGCTTATTTTGATTTCTCTGTCAAAAGGAGTTTGAAAAATCTTTTTTTTCATAGGTATGAAGGCTATCTTGAACTTTTCAACCTCCATTTTCTTTCTTAAGTAGAAAACATGGAAAAGGGTGTTAGTCATTCTTTAAGGAGTTATAAATACAGAAAAGTATTAATTTTGTAGCAGTTTGAAAATAAGAAAAACGTTTTCTTGAAACTAACATTTTTAACAGTTGAGGTATATACATTACTTGCAATATAATGGGAAGTATGATTATTTTACTCTAAAATATATGTTTCTAAGCCACATTTAATCCTTTTGGATTGGTTTTGTATCTTGATATAAAAAACTAAATCAAGAACGATTCCAGTGTGTGTGTGTGTGTGTGTGTGTGTGTGTGTGTGTTACTGGGGATTGAACCCAGGGGCATTCTACCTCCAGCCCCCCCCCTTTTATTCTTTTTTACTTTGAAATAGGGTCTTTCTAGGTTACGGAAAATATCACTAAATCACTGAGGCTGCTGTTGAACCTACAATCCTCCTGTTTCAGCCTCCTAAATACTAGCATTACAAGTGTGTACCACCATGCCCAGCTCCCAATTCTTACTTTTTTTTTTTTTTTTTTTTGCGGTACCTGGGATTGAACGCAGGGGCGTTCTACCTCCGCGCTACGCCCCCGGCCCTATTTTTTATAGTTTATTTTGAAACCGGGTCTCACGAAGTTGCGGAGGGCCTCACTAAGGAGAGAGAGAGAGAGAGAGAGCTGAGGCTGGCCGCGAACCCGGATCCTCCGGTCTCCGCCTCCCAAAGTACTGGGATTACAAGCGTGCGCCACCACGCCCGGCCCAATTCTTACATTTTAAATAAATGTTCAAGTTAATAAATTGAGTGCCTGCTGTATGCTAGGCTCTTTTAATATAATAAATCTGTTACTAGTTTTGCCTTCTGTCTAAACTTCATATTTGAACATTTGTTTCTGTTAATATTAGTATACAAAACAGTATAGGTCACCACCTATCTGATTTATAGTACAAGAAGATTTAATTTAATTTAAATTAATTTAATTAAATAGATGTTGAAAGATGAGATGGATTATCCATACAGAGATATGTATTATGTAGATGGGAATTTATGTGGAAATAGTTTTCTAGACTTTTTATCTAATGAAAGTATCCAGTCTTCAATCCGAGATCATATAGGCATGTAATTGAAGCAATCTGCTCCTTCTGGTTTTTTCTAAAACAGAGGATACCAGAAGGAACCTTGCTATAAGTCCATGTTATTGATTCTGGCACAAGAAGTGAATTTCAGAAGGAATTGGAATAGCTTAAAAGGAAGCACAACGAGCAGTGAAAAGATAACTAATCATGGTGGCATGAGCTTTTTGTCATTTACTTGTTCATGAAAGCAGTCAGGTTTTTTCTCATAAAAAAAGGTTTGGCCCTCTGATTTGAACAAACCAATTATAAAAAGACCTTTTTTGGTAATCAGAGGAAATTAAATATGTATTGGATATTAGATATTAAAAAATTATGTGGTTAGATATGATCTTTTTTTGTGGTACTGGGGATTGAACCCAGGGGCTTTCTACCTCTGAGCTACACCCCCGGCCCTATTTTTTATAGTTTATTTTGAAACCGGGTCTCACAAAGTTGCAGAGACCTCACTAAGTAGCTGAGGCTGGCCGCGAACCGGGACCCTCCAGTCTCAGCCTCCCAAGTACTGAGATTACAAGCGTGTGCCACCATGCCCAGCGATAGATATGATCATTTTAAATACAAAGAAACTAACTTGTATTTAGAGATACAGATGGAAATAGGAATCAAATAATACAATGTCAGGGATTTACTTTACTTCAAAACATCACTGCAAAACAGAAAGGAAGAATGAATCAAATACAGAAAAATATTGAAAGGTTGCATCTAGAAATGGATTATGAGATTATTGTTGCTGTTCTGTTTTGGAAAATATTTGAAAGTATTTTTAAAGTTATTTTTTAAAAGTAATATGTTAGCTGGGAGTGGTGGTGCATGCCTATCATCCCAGTACTTGAGAGGCTGAGACAGGAGGATCACAGGTTCAAGGCCAGCCTCCAGCAACCTAGCAAGACTCTATTTCAAAATGAACAAACAAAAGGCTAAGGGTATAGCTCAGAGATGACCCTAGATTCAATCCCCAATACCACACACACACGCAAAATGGTAATAATGTTTTTATTAGAGATTCAGCAATATAAAAATAGTATAAAGGAGGAAGTAAAAATCACCTGAATCCCACTACTCAACAATAAGCAGTATTAATATTTTGATGTTTATCCCTGACATATATGCGATGTGTGAATATTCATTCCTTTGTTTTCCTCTGTTATAGGAACAAACCTAGAATTAATGAAATATGTTTGATATGTAATATGTAGACAATACAAAAGCATTATGTTTTTATAAAAATGGGATCATACTATGCATACATTTTTCACTTAACATTTATTATGTCTTTCCATATTTTAAAAAACAGTTTCAGCAGGGCATGGTGGTACATGCCTGTAATCCCAGCTATTTGGGAGGCTGAGTCAAGAGGATCACAAGTTTGAGGCCAGCCTGGGCAACTTAGTGAGACCCTGTCTCAAAATATAAATAAAAATTTTAAAAACATAGATTCACATTACTTTCAAGGTTTTTATTATAGTTTATTATATGTGTATATAATAATTTATTTAACCAATCACCTACTGATACATGTTTGTTTCTAATTTTTTACTACTAAAAATATTTCTGCAAATATTTCTGAGTAATGTTTATCTGATTATTTCCTTAGGATCAGTTTTTAGGGTGTCTGCAATTAAATGTTGATATATATTGTCAAATTGTTCTTCAAGTAAGGAAACCAGAGACAAAAATTCATGGCAGCCAAAATGATTTTTCTTTTTTTGTTTTTGGTTTTTTTTTGGGGGGGGGATTGAACGCAGGGATTGAACGCAGGGGCGTTCTACCTCCGAGCTACGCCCCGGGCCCTATTTTTCATCCTTTATTTTGAAACCAGGTCTCACGAAGTTGCAGAGGGCCTCACTAAGTATCTGAGGCTGGCCACAAACCCGGATCCTCTGGTCTCCCCCTCCCAAGTACTGGGATTACAAGTGTGCGCCACCACGCCCGGCCAAAATGGTTTTGTATTTCAGTGCTTCACACTGTAACAGGACTACTACAGAGAGTGGGAGTTACTCCGAAATGTTTCCTTATGACTTCTCACCAGTCATAATCTAGCTTCACTATTTAAAATCATGACTGCTTCCACCTCAGTGTCACTATTGCCTATGGAAAATCCAGAGCGAGGCATTACTCAAAATATATTTCTATATAATTAAATTATATTGTAAAAGAAATGTAATGTTTTTAATTTTCAGATTGCCTGGACTTTTGGGTCCTCTTCAGATTACATTAGGAGATATTTACACTCAACTTAAAAATCTTGTCCGAACTTTCAGGTTAGTGTTAATATTATAATTTTTCCTTCTCAGTTATTTTGACTTGATACATGAAGAAAATAAGTGATTTACCTTCATTGTCTTAGTTCTAAATACAACGTTCTGTTTTCTTCTCCCCTAAACATTACTTCTTGTCTTCTATTGAACCCAACTCCTTATCTGATCTGCTCAAACCATGATATATTTCACTGTGGATAATTTATTTTTATAATAACCAAAAATTAAGAAGGAAAATTATATCTATGACAAAATGCCAGTAACTTTGTGAATTTTAGTGAAATAGTAAATACATATCAGACGCCCATCACTGTGCTAGGCACGATGGGCAATACGAAAGCAATGTGATGCCTGCCCTCAAGGAAGAGCTTTCTTAGAGAAGAAAAGTGAGTACAGAGGACAATAGCAGACAGTGGGAAACAATACTGATTGTGTGGGACAGACTCGAAGATCTACAAAGAAAGGGAGAATAGAGAATTAGTACCAACCATGAAGTGGAACAATTGGGACTTTTCTACTTGATAAAACATGGACATTAGGATACTTTCACTTCATTTTATCTAGGATATTTATACTTGAAAGTGAATATTTAGGTAATAAATCTGAATGACATGATTATTCTAATTAAAAAGTTTGTTACACTCATTAGTTGTCATGGAAACTGCAATTTCAAGATCATTGATCACACATAAACCCAGAGATGCCAGAAATGGTCTTCAGATTGGCTTAGTTTTAGAAGACTGACTAACTCAAAGCTTTGCCAAAATTAAGATTTGGGCCAAATTACAAGATCAAAGTGGAACTTTTCTGCATCCCTGGTTAGTGAAGAGACGGTCATTCTGTAGGTGCTCTATCTATACCTATTACAGAGCCACACGTCCACAAGGGGAAAGTATTTAACAACTGTCCACATTGATGATAAGGTTTGAAGAGATATACCCAACATGGAAATACTGAAGTGTAGGGTTTGTTCAGGATTTATCAGGGAGTGGATATGATACTGACACAAAGCTTAGCTAAAGAAAGATGAGGGTCTGGTGCTGCTCTTCATTAATTTTTAAGACTTGCCATTCAGCTTCCTGCAGATAATGCTTATTTAATCACTATTCTGGGTAAAGTCACTGAAGACACATCAGAAGAGATATTAGAGTAAGACTTTTTGTCTTGAACTATACATTTTTTACCCTGCTCATTTAGAAAAGATTAAATAGCAACTTAATTTACTCTGACTATATGTATGTATGTATGTATGTATGTATGTATGTTTGTGTTTGGGTTTTTTGGTATTGGGGATTGAACCCAAGGACATTCTATCTCTGAGCTACACCCCCAGCCTTATTTTTTTAAATTTTGAAATAGGGTCTCATTAGGTTGCTGAGGGTCTCACTAAATTTTTGAAACTGGCCTCAAACCTGCGCTCCTCCTGTCTCAACCTCCCAAGTACTGGGATTACAGGCGTGCACCACCATGCCTGGTTTACTTTGATTGTATTTTCTAGAGTGATTTTTTTTTCTATAGATCTAATTGGATCTCATTTTTTTTTTTTTTTTGCGGTACCGGGGATGGAACCCAGGGGTGTTCTACCTCCGAGCTACACCCCTGGCCCTATTTTTTATACTTTATTTTGAAACTGGTCTCATGAAGTTGCGGAGGGCCTCACTAAGTAGCTGAGGCTGGCTGCAAACCCAGATCCTCTGGTCTCCGTCTCCCAAGTACTAGGATTACAAGCGTGCGCCACCACGCCCAGCATCGGATCTCTTTTTTTAAAATACTGTACTGAGCTTCTAAGAACTTACTAGAAACCCATAGGGGAAAAAAATGTTGAGCTAATTAGATTTTTTTTATACTGGGGATTGAACCCGGGGCATTTTACTTCCAAGCTACACCCCCAGCCCTTTTATTTTTTATTTTGAAACAGGGTCTCGCTAAATTGCTGAGGGTCTTGCTAAATTGCTGAGGCTGACCTTGCACCTGCAATCCTCCTTTCTCAGCCTCCCAAGTACTGGGGTTACAGGCATGTGCCACCATGTCTGGCCCTTAGACACTTCTAATTAGTGAGATTTGTTCAAATTTGAAAACTGATTATAATCACCAAGGGAGCCTTAAGGAAATTGACCCAGGTCCTGTTCTCCCCATCGTCAACCCCAAGGATTCTGATTTCATTGGTCTGGCATATGGACATCAAGGGGTAGGATTTTTAATGCTCTCCAGGACACTTTATTAGAATCCACTGCTCTAGGGCATAATGCAAAAGGTGCGGGGGTGAGAGGGGGGCTAGTACCTCATTGACCATCCCAGTCTCTTGGTTCTCCTACTCTTTCCCTTCTGCAGTCAGTAATTTTAGAACTTTCACCAAATGGACATATTAGTGAAGTTTATACTGAAGTCATTCTTCCCAGTTTCACACACACACACACACATACTTTTAAGGACTTCTTTGTTTTTCAACCGTAGGCCACAAATAAAATTGTCTCTGTTAAGAAGTGACTAATACATTTCCTTTGTAAAAACAATCATTAATAATATAAAATAAATTTAACTGCCAGTGAGAACTTCTTTTCAGCACCTTGATAACTAACATTATCACATTAAGTTGTTATAATCTCAGTGAAAATAAACTCGATGCTGTAGTTAGATTGTGCTGCTTCATTGTGGGACAATTGAAACTTCTTTCAGGGGCAGGAGTATATCTCAGTGGTAGAGACCATAAGGCCCTCAGTTCAGTCCTCAGCAGCAAAAAACCGAAAATTTATTTAAAATCAGCTAGCAGGGCACAGTGGTGCATGCCTGTGATCCCAGTACTTGAGAGCTGAGACAGGAGGATTGCAGGTTTGAGGCCAGCATGCAATAACTTAGTGAGACCCTGTTTCAAAATAAAAAAATTAAATAGGGCTGGGAATGTAGCTCAGAGATAGAACATCCCTGGGTTCAATTCCCAGTAACACAAAAATTAATTAAAATAAACCAGAACTATAGAGTTTTTTTGTGTGTGTGTATGTGTGCATGCATGTATGTGTGTCTGTGTGTATGTGTGTGCGGTGGTGGTGGTGCTAGGGTGGTGGTGTAGCACTAAGCTACACTCCCATCCTCTAGAGTAACTTTGAAGAAAACTTTATGGTTGTATCTTCTGTAACTATAGTTACATTGAGAGTTGTCACTCTCTTCTATTGTCTTTAAAAATATTTAGAGCCAGCTGTGTTTTGCATTCCTGTAATCCCAGTATTTGGGAGGCTGCGACAGGAGGATCACAAGTTAAAGGCCAACCTCAGCAACTTAGCCCCTCAGTAACTTAGCAAGACCCATATCAAAATAAAAAATAAAATAGGACTTAGGGGTGTAGCTTGGAGGTAGAATGCCCCTAGGTTCAATTTCCAGTACCACACACACACACACACACACCAAAAATAAAATAGCTCTTTTAAAAATAAATATTTTGCCAGACATGTTGGCACATGTTTATAATCCCAGTACTTGCGAGGCTGAGTAGGAGGATCACAGGTTCACGGCCAGCCTCAGCAACTTGTGAGGCCCTCCGCAACTTAGTGAGACCCTGTTTAAAATTAAAGCATAAGCCGGGCGTGGTGGCGCACACTTGTAATCCCAGTACTTGGGAGGCGGAGACCAGAGGATCTGGGTTCACGGCCAGCCTCAGCTACTTAGTGAGGCTTCTGCAACTTCGTGAGACCCGGTTTCAAAATAAAATATAAAAAATAGGGCTGGGGGTGTAGCTCAGAGGTAGAACACCCCTGGGTTCAATCCCCAGTACCACAAAAAATAAATATTTTGTCAATAAATCATGAATTTAGTCTTCAGCAAATCTTACAAAAGTAAAGGAACAGGGCAACTAATTGCATTAAATTGAGGTTTGGGGTAAGAATAAAGGACTCTCTCTTGTTTCATTAGATGAAGCTACACTATAATAACAACAGATAGTTATGGAAGCTTACAACAGTGAATTAGCCTTGTCAGGTGGGGAAGACATTATATCATCAGGGACATCCTCCCTGAAGAAATCACACTAAAACTAAGACATGAAGGATAAGTACTAATGTCTTTTAACTGGGGATGTAGCTCAATGGTAATGTTTACCGTGCATGAGACCCTGGGTGTAATTCCCCAGCATGATAAAAATAAATACTTAGGTCATTTGAATTGTATTTTATATCTCCTGTTCTCTGAAATGACACCCTTCTGATGTCAGGAGTCCAAGCATTTGTCTAGTTTCTTCACAGAAAAAAGCTAGACAAATATCAAGGAAGCATCTGGTAGAGTGCGCAGAATACTGCGAATCCAGAACCAGTAATCTCACCAGACCAGAAACCAGCCCAGAACTGGATATTTCTGTCAGAAGAATTTGAAAGATCCAATGGGAGCCAGGCATGGTGGCGCACACTTGTAATCCCAGTACTTGGAGGCTGAGACAGGAGGATCCGAGTTAATGGCCAGCCTCAGCTACTTCGTGAGGCCCTCCACAACTAAGTGAGACCCTATTTCAAAATAAAGAATAAGCCGGGCGTGGTGGCGTACGCTTGTAATCCCAGTACTTTGGGAGGCGGAGACCG
>PVJS01025102.1:0-28138 GCA_004027185.1 Glis glis
GATCCTCCGGTCTCCGCCTCCCAAGTACTGGGATTACAAGCGTGCGCCACCACGCCTGGCCTCCAGTGACCATTTGAAGAGAGGTTATGACCTGTCCTGGAGGTGGGAAGCGAGTCCCCATCACAGCACGACTGCCCCTCCAGGTGTATAGCCCAAGCTGGGAGGTGCAGGAGTCTTCTATTCCTCACCAATAAAATGTAGATAATGATAATGCCTTCCTCCCAGGCCTGTGGTGAATATCAAATGAGAGAATGCAGGGAAAAGTGTTTCATATGCTATAAAAGGCTCTGACAAATGCTCATTATTTCTTCCTATTCTTCTCCTGGAATTTATCAAACACTTTATGGGCCCTGGAGGTATTTTTTTGGTCTCCATTCTGTATGGCTTTCTCTGGCCCACGATTCTTCTCTCCTTTTCCGTGTCGGGGGGAGGTGGGGTTGTGCAGTGGTTAGGGAGGGAGGGGGCAGGCTGGCCCACGTTTGAATCCTGGTTCAACCTTTTCGAGAGACATGGTGCGGGACAAGTCACACAACGTCCTGAGCTCCTTTAGCTTTCTCCTGAATAAAATATGTATAAAAGTTGAACTAAATTCATAATGTTGATATGAGGACTAAATGAGATAATTTGTACCAAGTTCTCAGTGTTGCGCCTGTGAAGTGTTGAGGAAATGTCTGAGCCTGGCATGGTGGAGCCTGCCTGTAATCCCAATACTTGGGAGGCTCAGACAGGAGGATCGCAGGTTTGAGACCAATCTCAGCAACTTAGCGAGACTCAGCTACCTAATGAGACCCTGTTTCAAAACAAAAAAATAAAAAGGGTTGGGGTGTAGCAGCTCAGAGGTAGAACACTCCTGGGTTCAATCCCTAGGACCAGAAGAAGAAGAAAACAGTCTGCATGTCTGCTGTGGTGGTATTGTTTATTCTGGTGGGTAGGACTACACGTGGCTCTTTGAGTGGAAGGACCAATGGAAAGAGACCTCAGGCACAACTGTCATTGGCTTCTGGTCTCCCCGCACAGGAAGTGGGTAGATGAAGCAGGCTAGGCGTTATTCATTCGGCAAGCACTTTTCCAATGCCTGCTCTGTGCCAGGCACTCCTGGAGTGACAGAATGACTAAGTGACGGACCCCATCACTGGGAAGCCACACCACAGTGAGGCAGGTCTTTTTTGCATTCACTCATTCATTTGTTTATTCAGTTGGTCAATTATTGCCCATTTGCTGGGTCTCTCCGAGCAAGTTCTGGGCTGGGCTCCGGGACACAGAGCCAGGGACAGGGCATGGAGCTGGAGAAGCAGAGGTCTGGCTGGAGTCTCATAAGGCCTCTGACTCTCCCTGACAGAGAGGAGAGAGGGTCCTAGGAGGTACCATCCCCTGTCACTTGGCCTCAGTCTCCCCATCTGAACATCAAGGGGTCGCTCAAGCTGGTCCCCTGGTTCCTGTCCACACCAACATTCCAGATTTCCAAGCCAGGATGGACAAATGCCAAGCGACACTCCCGTTCCTGCTCCTAGCCCACACGCTCACTTGGGGCCTGGGCATCGATCGGCTTGGAGCTCATTAGCGGCCGCAAAGCCATTGCTGCATGTCACAGGCTCTTAAAGTCTCCATTACTGAGGGCCCTCGCTCCTCTGTATTTTTAGCCACATTTGGAGGAGATGGCTGGCATCTCCTGCAGTTATACATGTCAGGCTCAGTGGTTTTGACAACTTCTCAGACCTCTGGGCACCTGGAGGTGGGGTCCCAGATCTGCTCCAGGAAGAGAAGCTGGTGGGAGGCGGGAGGACGAGGGTGAGCCCAGGGCCCTTCCTCCCTTACAATCCTCCCGCCCATTCCCCTGGGACCACCTCCTAGGTATGACAGAGTGAAGAGAACCCCATACTTCCAAATACTCTTGGACTCTGGGGGATGACAGCCCTTGGCAGACACTGGAGTGAGGACAGGTGGTGGCAACTTGGGAACAAAACCCAGGCCAGTTGGACATCCCCTAGGTCACCGTCTCTGGCTGCAGACAGGTAGCACAAAGCATACCGAACCTCCAGTAGCATGTTGTCGTACAGAGCAGTCAGAGCAGGTTTCTGTGTGCCTGTGGGAGACCGAGCAAGCCCAAGCAGCTAACCCAGCCTGGGGGAGCCTGGGTGCCTCTGGCAGGAGGTAAGAACTGCGTTTCACAGACTCCAGAACGCTGGAGAGAGGATGCGTTCACCGCCCACTGACTCTGAAATTAGTGCTCCTGGTAAGAGACACCAGGAAAGAAGAGGCAGGCCATGGCTTGCATGGGAGGGGCAGGGAGTGCCACGAGGAGGGGACAGGGAGAAGCCCACAGTGAGGAAGGGGCAGGCCTGAGATAGGAAGGGGCTGCACCCAAGCAGAGCCTGGACTTTCAGGAAGAACACAAGCTCCTGTCATGGACATAGTTTTAAGTTTCTTCCTCCCTCGACAGCCATGTATCCTGAGACTTGCTGGTAAATTCAGATAATAGTAATGACCTGTTCTTTCTCTGAGCCCCATGCCGTCCTAAGCGTTCTCCTTGTATTTCTTGCTTGTCTTACTGATTCTTCACATGAAGGCAAGCGCTATTATGATCGTTCTCATCTTATATAGATGAAAGAAGTGAAGCTCAGAGAGGCTAAGCAACTCACCCACATTCACACAGCTGGGAAGCGCCAATCACAGGCAGAATTTCTACCCAGGGTCCAGGCTCTCCCTGTGCTGTTCTGTATCTTCCAGGTGCCAAGGAAAGGAAAGAGGTAAGTTCTCACTCAACAGTGATCTTTTCTTTTTTCTTTTTTTTTTTTGACGGTACCAGGGATTGAACCCAGGGGCATTCTACCTCTGAGCTGCACCCCCAGCCCTATTTTTTATTCTTTATTTTGAAACAGGGTCTCACTAAGTTGCGGAGGGCCTCACTAAGTAGCTGAGGCTGGCTGCGAACCCGGATCCTCCTGTCTCAGTCTCCCAAGTACTGGGATTACAAGCGTGCGCCACCACGCCCGGTTATCAGTGACCTTTTCTTGATGCAACCAGAAGAACATCGCTGTGAGGTGTCAGAAGATTCTGGCACTGATGCCAGATTGTGGTTCTGACAAACCTTCATTTTCCCCTGGGCCTCAATGAGGGGCTGGATAGAGGTGGGGATGGATCAACGCCATGTTACACATCTGTTCTGAGCTCCCATTTGACGTTGACGAGATGATGAATAATAATAACACCAAACATTATGGGAACATTTCATCTGTGCCAGGTAGATTATATGTGCTGTTTCATTTAATCCTCATTCTTTCCCTGTGAGGTATTATCTTTAAACAGATGAGGGACATAAAGCTCAGAATGATGGAGCAACCTGCCTGAAGCCACACAGCCAATAGGAAGTGAGGTTGGAATTTGAAATGTGTTCTGCTCCTTATTTTATTTTATTTTTATTTTGGTACTGGGGATTGAACCCAAGGGCATTCTACCTCTGGGCTACGCCCTCAGCCATTTTTATTGTTTATTTTGAAACAGGATCTCACTAAGTTGCTGAGGGTCTTGCAGAGTTGTAGAGGCTGGCCTTGGACCTGTGATCCTCTTATCTCAGCCTCCCAAGTACTGGGATTCCAGGCATGTGCCTCTGCACCCAGCTGGTCTGTTCCTTCTTAACCACTCCCCTGTCTGCCCCCTGTGGGATCAGTCCTGGATGCCTGAATGTTTGGAGAAGTAGAAACTTCAGGTGCCCTTTGTCAGAGCTGGAGGGAGGTGGGGGTGGGCCTACCTGTCCTCCAGGAAGCACTCAGTGTTTTCTGTTGTCAAGATGAGAGCCATAGCTTCAACCAGGTGCTCTGAGAGCTTGGCAAATACAGACTCTCTCTCAAAGGAGGAGAGGGAGAGCCTGCAACACCTTTGCTTGTCTGGAATGGCCTGGTGCAGCAATGAGGGTTCAGCAGGCACAGGTGCCTGGGGACTTCTGAGCCTTGCCACCACCGATGAATTTAGCAGATATTTACTGTATGCCTTTCAGATTCAAGCACTGTTCCAGGGCAGGGCTGCCATACCCAGTTGTGCAGCGTGCAACCCTCGGGAGGCACCATTCCTACCGTAGATACGTATAGCCGACAAGACTGGCTGTTGGGAGTGCCCTGGTGAGCAAGACCTGCCTGGACCCTGATCTCACAGAATATGCAGCCCTGTAGGGACAGGAATGACTTCACAATGTGTCCAGGGTGGTGATGGGGGAGGAGCAGGGCTGTGGGAGCGTGTGAGAGAGGCCATCAGTCTACATTTGGTGTTGGGCACAATGGTGCACGCCTGTAATCCCAGTACCTGGGAGGCTAAGACAGCAGGATCGCTGGTTCAAGGCCGACCTCAGTAACTTAGCGAGACTCTATTACAAAATAAAAAATAAAATGGGCTGGGGGTGTAGCTTGGAGGTAGAATGCCCCTGGGTTCAACTTCTAGTACCAAAAAATAAAAATTAAAAAAAGAAAGAAGGCCGGGCGTGGTGGCGCACGCTTGTAATCCCAGTACTTTGGGAGGCGGAGACTGGAGGATCCGGGTTCAAGGCCAGCCTCAGCTCTCTCTTTCTTTCTCTCTCCCTGTCTCTCTCTCTCTCTCTCTCTCTCTCTACTTAGTGAGGCCCTCCACAACTTCGTGAGACCCGGTTTCAAAATAAAATATAAAAAATAGGGCTGGGGGTGTAGCGCGGAGGTAGCACGCCCCTGGGTTCAATCCCCGGTACCGCAAAAAAAAAAAAAAAAGAAAGAAAAACTACATTTGGTAAGTTAAAGGAGGTTTCCTAGAAGAAGTGACTTCTAAACCAAGACATTGCCTACTTATGGGGAAAAGTGTTCCAGGCAGAAGGAAAAGTATAAGCAACTAATTTATTTTTTAATTTGGCACTAGGGATCGAACCTAGGGGCATTCTACCTCCAAGCTACATCCCCAGCCCTATTTTTTTTTAAACAGGGTCTTGCTAAGTTGCTAAGGCTGGCTTTGAACCTGTGATCCTCTTGTCTCAGCCTCCCAAGTACTGGGATTACAGGTGTCCACCACCATACCTGGTTTATGAGCAACTAATTATAATCAAGATGATACTGACTATAACAATATGAACAAGGAACACTAGGAGCTATTACTCATTCCATCTATCATTTATTTATTCAGCAGATGGAGAGTAGTTATGCCTGGATGTTGGAAAAGTTTTACCCAGGAGGTGACCCTTGCACTGGGTCTTGAAGGATGAGTAAGAGTGTTCTGGGGAGAGAGGCATCCAGAAGAGAAAGCCATATGAGCAAAAACATGCAGCTGAGAACATGTTGCCTGCACAGAGTAGTTTGGGATACTGTCCACAGGTTATACTTAATAGCTTTTCATCTCTCAAACCTAACCTTGATTTTTTTTAAACCAGGGATTGAAGCCAGGCGTGGTGGCGCACACTTGTAATCCCAGGCGCACACTTGTAATCCCAGTACTTGGGAGGCTGAGATAGGAGGATCACAGGTTCGTGGCCAGCCTCAGCTACTTAGTGAGGCCCTCTGCAACTTAGTGAGATCCTGTTTCAAAATAAAGAATAAAAAATAGGACTGGGGTGTAGCTCAGAGGTAGAATGCCCCTGGGTTCAATCCCCAGTACCGCAATAAATAAATAAATAAATAAATAAATAAATAAATAAACAAACCAAGGATTGAACCCAGGGGCATTCTACCTCTGAGCAACACCTCCAGCCCTTTTTGAAACAGGGTCTCACTCGGTTGCTGAGGGTCTTGCTAAGTTACTGAAGCTGGCCTTGAACCTGTGGTCCTCCTGTCTCAGCCCCCTAAGTACTGGGATTATGAGCATGTGCCACCACACCTCGCATCCTTGATATTTACTATTCATTTTAAATATGCCTCATCTGTTAGTAAGGGTTCAGACAGGAATGTTTGATGGATCCAGGCATGAATGCAGGAATCAGTGGACAGGTGGAAGAATTAATGCATGCATGAAGGAAAATAAGAAAGAATGAATAATAACAGTAAACATTTTATACAGGGCTTTCCATGTGCCAGGCATTGTTCTAAGTGCTTTATATTTATTTAATCATTAAATGCTCACACAACCCTAGGAAGTGCCGTTATTTTATACATTTTATTTATTTATTAATTATTTATTTATTTATTTATTTATTTATTTTTGGCAGTACCGGGGATTGAACCCAGGGGCATTCTCTACCTCCAGGCTATACCCCCAGCCCTATTTTTTATTCTTTATTTTGAAACAGGGTCTCACTAAGTTGCAGAGGGCCTCACTAAGTAGCTGAGGCTGGCCTCAAACCCAGATTCTCTGGTCTCAGCCTCCCAAGTACTGGGATTACAAGCGTGCACCACCACACCCGGCTTTATATGCATTTTATAAATGAGGAAAGTAAGGCGTGCAAGGTTAAGTAATGTGCACGATACTGCACAGATGGGAAGCAGGGAGTCAGGGTTTGGACTGAGGCAGTCTGACTCCAGAGGATGCTCCAGGTTGGGTCCCAGGAGCACATGCTGGGAGGGAAGCCATTCCTCATTCCCCCAGAGAGCTCCTTTCTCACTCCAGAGTGGTTTCTTGGCCAGGCCTGTTCCTTGAAGACCCTATCTCCTTGAAGCAGACCTGGGTCCAGGTGGCTGGAGTGTGTCTGGGTGTTGCCCTGACCTGCTGTGATAGGAAGTACCTGGGGGGGGGGGATACACTGGGCAGCTGCAACTACTGAGGACAGGGCTGCTCCTCCAGGGCAGGCTGCTAGGAAGCAGCCTCTGGTCTCCATGGTGAGGAGCCTCAGCTCTGAGAGCACCTCTCTGATCACTAAGCAGGAAGTTCAAAGTTTGCCTTTCAGGTTGATTGTATTAGCATTTTGGAAGAGCCCCCCTTCCTGTGAGGTGTATTAACATTCACTCTGGCTGGCCTCTCATCCGGGGCAGGCTCCTTGGGAAGTGCCTCGGATTTCCTAGGAATCCTCTGAGACATTTTGACATTCTGATTGTCACTGCCAACGTGGGCTGCGAAGGAATTAATTGACATGGATGAAACCCTCAATTTCCAAGGGGTGTGTAATAAAATAAAGGTTATTGTATTATTGCAGATCCCTCCACTAATGGAAAAGAGTTGAAGACCATAATCACAATATGGCATGCTTAGTGGGGACTTTTATTTCCACAGGCAACCATCCTGAAGTTTGGAGAATAATAATAATGATAGTTATTATTTATTGAGAATTTATGATGTGCTAGACACTTTACTAATGGTTTGTCCATACATCTATATGAACTATATATTCTCACAATAACCCTATGAGGGAGGTGTTATATTCAGGTCCGTTTTACAGATGAAGAAACTGAGGTATGGAGAGGTAAAGTGAACATAGTAAGTTGGAGAGTAGGAATAGACAATCTGATGGGTAAAATACAGTCTGTACTCTTGGGTGCAAAGGAGTTTTAAAATACCTGGGCAGAGCTAGGTGCAGTTGTGCATGCCTGTAATCTCAGTACTTGGGAGGCTGAGACAGGAGGATTTCAGGTTTGAGGCCAGTGTGTAGTAATTGAGTGAAACCCTGTTTCAAAATAAAAAACAAGCCAGGCATGGTGGCGCATGCCTGTAATCCCAGCACTTGGGAGGCTGAAACAGGAGGATCACAGGTTCAAGACCAGCCTTAGCAATTTAGCCAGGACTTTAGCAACTTAGATCCTGTTTAAAAAAAAAAAATAGGACTGGGGTGTAGCTCAGAGGTAGAATGCCCCTGGGTTCAATCTCCAGTATCAAAAACAAACAAGCAAACAGCAATACAACAAAAAACAAATAAAAATAAAAAGGGCTGGGAGTGCAGCTCAGAGGTAGAGTGCACCTGGGTTCAATCCCCAGTACCACCAGAAACAAAAGCCCCTGGGCTGGCATCATTTAAATATTGGCTAAGTATAGGGCATTCTGTGTAGTTAAGTATTAGGAGTGTTTATACACATTTTCTAGATTCTGAAGGAACACCACTGCCTTTTCCCTCAGACCCCAGGAATCTCATCCATTTATCTCCCCATCCATCTATACATCCACCTATCTATCCATTTATATGCCTATAAATCTACTGGTCCATTTATTCATCATCCACCCATCCATTTATGCAGTCATATATTCATGCATTCACTTATTCATTCAAATCAACAGTCTTTCTGACCACCCCTCCCCAGTCCCCATCGTGGAGGTAGGTGGTCACTCTAGTCTGGTCTGGATGTCCTGCTATGACTAATGTAGCAGATGAGAGAGAAGCAGCAGGAGGACAAAAAGCTGGGAGATACAGTACCAGCCCCATAGTTTGTAAAGTTCCTTCAACCTTCTCATCTCGTCTGCCTATGTGTAAAAAGGGATAGTGTCTGCAGGCTGTTGTGAATTTAAAGCAAGTAAACATGTAACATACTTTGGAGACATAAACGTGCTACATTTCTGACCCATCATATCAACATCATCATCATCATCATCATCATCATCATCACTAGGACAGCATATACTTGAACCTAAATCATCTTTAGGTCTGGGAAATCAGCATCTGTCAAATGAACCGTTTCTGGTTTTGTTGTATAGAAATTCTGTAAAATTGATAAATATAGACGTTGGTAAAATGAAATTAAAACCATGTGATTATTCAGTTTTGTAATAATCATATCCTTTCTTCTCTTGGGGCTACTGGAAGTATTGGGGAGTCAGAATTGGAAAAGGACTTGGTAAACAGGGGGTACTTGATCATGAAATGCCAGG
The DNA here is from genome assembly GCA_004027185.1 of Glis glis. Taxonomy (NCBI): domain Eukaryota; kingdom Metazoa; phylum Chordata; class Mammalia; order Rodentia; family Gliridae; genus Glis; species Glis glis. The sequence continues at coordinate 8,734 of PVJS01025102.1, forward strand.
TTTGTTATTCCTAGCTTAATGGATAGAGCTCTCTAAACTTGCTACATATCAGAGTGATTGTTCAAGGCCTATTTCCTGTTGGATATAAGGAAAAGTGAGAGAATTTGTATGTGAAAATCCAGGAAAAGATGAGCCATCAGGCTCTGTGCTGAGCAGGAACTATAGTAAATACAGGCCTTACAGATAATGCATATCAGTCAGCTTAGGTTAAGTTATGCTGTGGTAACAAACCAAACACTCCCAAAATCCCAGAGACAAATGTTTATGTCTCCTTTGTATTATATATCTATCATGGACCAGCTGAAGTTCCATTCCATGTTTTCTTTACTCTGGAGCCCAGGTCAACAGAGGAACACATTAAAGTTTCCTCTCAAATTTTATTGGCCAAGGCTAATCACATGACCAAGACTGACATCAGTGGGAAGTATATTCCACTTTTGGAAAGGGCACCCAAAGGAGAGACAGCAAATATTTTGAACAATAGCACAACTTTCCCATTGATTGTAACTGCACCTGACAGTCATTTGAATCTTAAAGTGGCTTGGAGGAAGAGGTGGTAGGTCAGGTAACTGGGCTTCTCTGTGTGTCTGTCTTTTCCAACCTCTCACCACCCACTGACTCCCTGGACCTCTCCATGTCTGTGGCTTCTACTTTTCTGTCTTGAGGGTCTAGTTTCCTTGTGACTGGCTTCTCCTTCATTGACCTTTTGCCCGCTTCTTTCTTATGACCTCTTACACTCTGGCTTGCCATGGATTAGCCAGAACTCTTTAGGTTCAGGTGCCAGAAACCCAAATCAAACTAGTAGGGGAAGAGAGAGAGAGGGAGAGAGAGAGAGAGAGAGAGAGAGAGAGAGAGAGAGGAGGGCAGGGGAGAGGAGAGGAGGGGAGGTGGAGAAGAGGAGGGGAGGAGAAGAGAGGAGGGGAGAGGAAGGAAAGGAAAGGAAGCAAGAGTTCATTTTTTTGGACTCATATATGAATGATCATAAATAGAGTTGGTGCTCAGCATGGCTGGGTCTCTGGCCTCAATGCTTTCCCTGCCTTTTCTCATCTCCGCTTTTCTACTGTGTTAGCTCCCCCTTTGGGTAGACTCTTCCATCAGTTGATGAGAGCACTGCTATGGCAGAGTCCACAGGTATTTTCTCAATGCCGTTCTCCAACGGAGTAGAATGTTTTGATTGGTAATATGGCCTTCCTTGCAACTAGGTGTGGTTTGGGAATAAATTATGGCTAATGGAGTGTGGGCAGAAGTGATATGTGCAACTTTTGTACTTCCCCTTCCTTTTTCCTGCCTTCTGGTGGACTGGAATGTGCTTACAGTGGGCATAAGGGTTGCCCCAGATCGGGCAGAGTGACAAGATAGAAGGAACCTGGGCTCCAGGGCTCCCGAGGACTTTTGTGGAACAGGGCCACTATATCCACTTGGGCTTTTATATGAGGAAGAAATGAACTTTTATCTTGTTTAAACTACTGTTATATGGATCTTCGTTACAGTAGCCAGTTCAGTACCTTAATTATTTCACTCCCCCCTCCTGTACCTATCATTGTGGTCTAGGGATAACATCTGCTGACTGGCAAGGCCTGAGATGGGAACCCCACTCCAAAATTTGGGGGTGGGACCAGCTCAATAAGTCTAGAACTGAAAGAGGTTGGAGGAGTTGTTCCCAAGGAATATTGGGGTGCTATCACCAGAATCAAGTGTGAATTGAGTGCTAGGCAGGCAAAAATAGTACATGTCCATCGTTCCCTGAAAACTCCTCATTCTCCTTCTCTTTGCCTGATTGAACCCCTGGAGGAGAAAGGCTGATTGGCCAACTCAGCTTTTTCCTCCCACCAGGCCACAGAGGAGGTTCCTGGCCTGTGTGTCATGTCAGATGCCTGGTAACGGTCCGATTGGCTGTGACTATGGACATGGGTCACCCGTGGCAATCCTTTGGTGGCCACGGTGGACAGAGCAGACAGAGTGATCCGTGTGTCTTCAGAGCCCTCTGTCCTCTTGCTGAGCGGGTGGGGTTCACGAGGAGGCCTGGGGGGAACTTGGAAAGCAGACTAGTATCTTAGTCTGTTTGGGCTTCTATAACAAAATGCCATAAACTGGGTGGCTCATAAACAACAGAAATTTATTGCTCACAATTCTGGAGGCTGGGAAGTCCAAGATCAAGGTGCCGGCAGATTTGGTGTCTCCCTTATATTACACGTCTGTCATGGGCCCACTTCATAGTTCACAGAACCTTGTCTTCTCACTATCTTCACATGGCGGAAGGGGCAAAGCAGCTTCCTGGGGCCTTGTGTGTGTGTGTGTGTGTGTGTGTGTGTGTGTGTGTGTGGTACTGGGGATTGAACCCAGGGGCATTCTACCTCCGAGCCACACCCCCAGCCCTATATTTTATTCTTTTATTTTGAAACAGCGTCTCACTAAGTTGCAGAGGGCCTCACTAAGTAGCTGAGGCTGGCTGCGAACCTACGATCCTCCTGTCTCAGCCTCCCAAGTACTGGGATTACAAGCATGTACCACCACTCCCGGCTCTGGGGCCTCTTTTTTAAGAACATTTATCTTATTCACGAGAGCTCCACACTTATGACCTAATCACCCCAAAGACCCCACCTGCAAATACCATCACATTGCTGAATAGGTTTCAACACACAAATTTTGGAGGCAAACAAACATTTAGACCACAGTGCCTGGGTTCTCTAGCCCTGGGGAATGGGCTAGGGAAAAGTAGAACTGGCTAATGGTGTCTGTGTGCTCTCTGTCCCCGCATGCAACAGACTGCCTCTATCGGCGATCATCTCTGCAAAATGACACAAGTAGCCTAGATGGGTCATCTTTTTTGTGCCAAAGGCAAGACAAGTCCTTTAAATTTACTGCAAACACTCATTGGGGATAGACCAGAGTGTTTATTAACTCCAAACGCCAATAAATGTTGATAAATAATACCATTAAAAATGTATTATTGCTCTGACACTTTGTTAGAACATCTTTCCTCTTACTTTTTCCCCATGTAGCATTTACTTTAAATGGCCCCAGCCAAAAGCCAAACACCAATAAAACGGCACGAAGTCTCTCAGAACATCTTCACTTATGAAACACTCAAAGATTTGGTACGTGGGGAAAAGTCACCGAGATATTCCACTGTTTTGTAAACTTTGCAAAATCTATAGTTCCTGTGCTTGAGGTCTAACTGTACATTGCATTTGAAATTTTGAAGCTTCAATTGCTTAAAAATATTGTAACTGCTTCTCAAACAGGAAAATTGCATTTAGATCTCCCTCTGTGTTTAACCTCAGACTGGCAAGAGATAGTCTTAAAATTTCCCCAGCAAATGAAAATCACTTTAGGATTGAAATTGCTTATGGACAGTTTCTACCTTGAGAAAAAGAAAATCTTCAGAAAGAAATACAGTCATACACCTGGGCTGGGCCCATAATGTGAAGAAATAGATGATCGTTTTGTCTTATAATCCCCAGCATGAGGGATTTAGGACAGAGACAAGGAAAGACATTCTTGAATATGAGGTTGAGTCACATCTGAACTGTTACTAAGGGAAATGCAGTGTCCTGCACTCAATTTTCTCAGAGACAACCTCCTGCAAAATTATGTTGCTCCTTCGGCACTTTGCATGTCAAAACTCCCTTCCTTGCAGCAGAGGCTCTAGTGCTTCAAACCACTTCTTCTCATCAATCTTGTAACTCATTCAAACTAAAGTGTGATTGTTTGCATCTTAAAGGGAACCAATGGAAATTGGGCAATGCTTTACTCAAAGGAATGAATCAACACTGGTGAAGACCTAGGCAATGACAATCTATTAGATGGAGTGTTGAATAGAAGTCCTTTCTGTCTGCTCATAGGATTGGTTTTAGCCATGATAAATACACCCACTCCTCCCCCTTCTCTCTCTGGGGTGCCTGCACCATTATATTCTCTATGTTTAGTGTTGAAGTCTTGGAACAGGAACTTCCTACAACAGAAAGAATTGAGTCCAAGAAATAATAATCATGGTCATCTAACTGCAATTAGCATTTATTGAATGAGGCCTGCTGCACGCTGGGGACTATGCTAGGAGCTCTTTGTGGACAGCACTTGATCTTCACAACAACCCAGCAAGGCAGGGAAAATTCCCTTTTCACAGACAGGAAAACGGAGGCATCCGTTTTTGTCCAAGGTCGCACATATTAAGGTGCAGTACTGGAATAGCCAGGCAGGCAGTTTGATTCCAAAGCTTTTGTTCCAAGTGAGATGAGATTAAAATAAGCATATAGGGCAGCCTTTGAGGAGACAGTCTTTAATGTGCTTGGCAGGACCTGAGGAGTTGTGATGAGGGGCAGGAAGGAGGGCAGCTCTTGCTGAGTGCAGAGGAGCCTCAGGTGAGGGGAGCCGCAGGGGTCGCCCTACTCTCTCCCCTTTACCCATGAGGTCCCCCTTCCCCCACTAGCAGACACCAGAAACCAGCAGGCTGGCTGCACCCCAGGCCTGGCTCCGGTCAGGAAGAGGAGGTCTTTTGTGAGCTGCAGGCCTGGTCTCTGTTAATGCCAATTAGCGTTTCTGCCGGCTTGGAGCTGCTTGGAGCTGCGGGGCCAGCGGGCTTCTGTGATCCTGGTGACTAGGGGTCTGGCCTAGAAACGCTCAGGATGTGGGATGAAAGTCAGAGTCCAGGGGGAGGGACTTTGTCATTGAATGGAGAGGAAATGGGGTTTCACAGAGGCTCCATGGGCTGCCCAGTCCCCCCTCCCAGCCTCAAGGGCAGAGCTCTCTGGGGCGGACAAAGAGGTGAAGGAGAGAAAGCCACATCCAGGACCGCCTCCCACCACCCCCTGCATGTCTCACCCGGTGGCTGTGAAGTGGGGGCTGGTTCCTGAGAGAGGAGGAAACAGTGGAGGGTGGGCCTTGAGCTCCTGGGCTTGCATGACACTCAGAATGAGTTCTTTAGAAGCTCAGCTGTCTGGGGTTGTGAGTGCCCTTCATAAAAACTCAATCTGCTGCTGGGTGTGGTGGCTCACACTTGCAATCCTAGCACTTGGGAGACTGAGACAGGAGGGGTTCCAGACCAGCCTCAGCAATTTAGTGAGACCCTCAGCAACTTAGTGAGACCCTGTTTCAAAATAAAAACAGCTAGAGCCAGGCACAGTGGTGCATGCCTGTAATCCCAGTTCTTGGGAGGCTGAGACGGAGGATCACAGGTTTGAGGACAGCCTCAGCAACATAGTGAGACTATTAATAACCTAGCAAGACTCTGTTTCAAAAGCAAAAAATAAAATAGGGCTGGGGTCATGGCTTGGAGGTAGAATGCCCCTGGGTTCAATCTCTAGTACCACAAAAAAAATAAATAAATAAATATAAAAAGAGCTGGGGGTATAGCTCGAAGGTAGAATGTCACTGGGTTCAACCCCCAGTATCAAAGAAAAAAAAGAAAGGACTCAATCTGCTAATGTGATACCATTTATTCAGGTTTCTCTCTCTCTCTCTCACACACACACACACACACACACACACACACACGTCATAAATAATGATGTTTGGGGAATGTGAGTCAATGTTCTGGCTTGCTTGGAGGTGAGGAAGGGCACCTTGCTGGCCCACCCACCGCACCCCTGCTTCTTGCAGGGCTGCCCCAGTGTCACCTGAAGAGCCAGCAGCTGCAGGTGCCAGGGATCTGGCCTGTGTTCATTTGCTCCTTGGTTCCGTTCCAGCTGTACCTGGTTGCTTAGCTGCTCTTTGGTGACTCACCCAGGTGCCCCAGGGAATGGTTTTCCAAAACCTCATCACTGCAGGTTCAAGAAAACCACTTCACCTTGCAGACGTGGAGCTTGCCCTGCTCCCCAGTGAGGTCTTTCTAAGCAGCTCATGAGGGATAGGGAGGTGTGTTTGCCATTGGAAGGCCCCAGCTCAGGCCGAATTTCACGACCTCCCTCCCCCACTTCCTTTTGTCTTCCTTGTAGTCTCCACTCTCAGGGGCTTCTCCAAACTCCCATGGTAATCACTACTACCTGGCCTCACATCCCTAGGAAATGGGCAATTTCAAAGGCAGAGAGGAGGGCTGACCTTCTACTGGCTTCCCAAGCCCCAGATGTAGCCCTTTTCTATCCCAGCAGAATGATACCTGAACCTAGAGGACGAACTACCATTTCTCTCACACCATCTCCCCACTCTCTCTTCCTCACTAAGCCCCTTCTCAGAGTTCAGGGGGAGGGACGAAGCTCCGGCCCAGCAGAGGCTGCCATGGGCCCGTCACTGTGCTGGCTCCCTGGGTCTCCCGGGCTTCCTGGAGGCAAGGGAGAGGGGTGTGCTTCGTGGCAGATGCTGAGAAAGTGGCTTAGGCTGCCCGACCACTGAGGGGCTGGTCTGCAGAAGAGGTTTTTCTGTCTGCTGCTTGGGTTGAGATTAGATATCCTGGGTTATTAATATTAGTGCAGATGGAATCGGAGCATTTAGACCAGCATGCACAGCTCCCATTTCTTGAATAGCTACACTCACTGATGCCTCATAACCCTGATGGAGAGAGCTACAATTATCCTCTTTTATAGTTGAGGAAATGGAGGCTCCGGGTGGTGACATGCTCGCCCAAGAATCCACGGCAAGGAAGAAGAGAGTGGAACTGGGATTTTAATCCAAATCTGTTTTCCTTCCTTCCTTCCTTCCTTCCTTCCTTCCTTCCTCCCTTCCTTTTCTCTCTCTTTCTCTCTCTTTCTCTCTCTCTTTCTTTCTCTCTTTCTTTCTTTCTTTCTTTCTTTCTTCTTTCTTTCTTTCTTTCTTCTTTCTTTCTTCTTTCTTTCTTTCTTCTTTCTTTCTTTCTTCTTTCTTTCTTTCTTTCTTCTTTCTTTCTTTCTTCTTTCTTTCTTTCTTTCTTTCTTTCTTCTTTCTTTCTTTCTTCTTTCTTTCTTTCTTTCTTTCTTCTTTCTTTCTTTCTTCTTTCTTTCTTTCTTTCTTTCTTTCTTCTTTCTTTCTTTCTTTCTTTCTTTCTTTCTTTCTTTCTTCTTCTTTCTTTCTTTCTTTCTCTTTCATTATTTCTATACTGGAAATCAAACCCAGGAGTGCTCTACCACTGAGTTACATCCTCAGCCTTTTTTTTCTTTTTGGTACTGGGGATTGAATCCAGGGGCATTCTGCCTCCGAGCTACACCCCCAGCCCGATTTTTTATTCCTTATTTTGAAACAGAGTCTCACTAAGTTGCGGAGGGCCTCACTAAGTAGCTGAGGCTGGCCGCGAACCTGGATCCTCTGGTCTCAGCCTCCCAAGTACTGGGATTACAAGCGTGTACCGCCACGCCCAGCCATCCTCAGCCCTTTTTATTTTTATTTTTTAAATTTTGAGACAGAGTCTCACTAAGTTGCCCTGATTGGCCTTGAACTGGTGATCTTCCTGTGCCAGCCTCCAGAGTCACTGGGATCACAGGTGCACACCACATGTGTGTATAACCCAAATCTTCCCGAGCACAGAACACCAGCTCTTCAATGTTGTGCAATACTTTTTACCTCCCCTAGCCTATCCCCAGAGCTTCGGCTGGGCACAGCCACTGCTGGAGTTCTGAGGTCAGAGAGCTGGAGTCATGAGGGCCAGGCACCTCTAACACCTGCCTTGAGGGAACCTTCTGGCATCAGAGTTTGGGGCTAGGAAGGAGCTGAGAGAGGCTTTTTTTGTCCACCGACCGCCACTCTCGCTCTGTCATTGGTGACTGGCAGGGGCTGCTTTGCCAACAAAGGTGTCATAGAAGTTTTTTAGCCAGCTCTCCCAGGGAAGGAGTGGATAAGGGCATGGCCCAGGGGCTGGTTCATGGGACCAGTCATTGGACTTGACTCTACTCTTCCAGCAGGGACCACTACTACCCAAGACGTCCGAGGGAGGAAAGGAGTCCCGCCAGGGGTGGCCTCTGTGTTCCCACAGCTTGAGGTGCACAGGAAGGCTGGACTCTGCGCTCCTCTTCCCCCAGGAGCCTCCCTTGACTACTGCAGCCTACAAGAGCTCCATCCTCTGAGCCCTCGCGCTCACAGAAGAGAGCTAAATTTTATAGTTTCTTTTATCATATATTTCCAGTTAGCCTGTCAGCCCCTTGAGGGCTGGAGACCACAGATGACCCCTTTTTGCCTCTCCCAGTGCACTTAGAGAAGGTTTGGACTTTCTTGGAACTCAGCCATTACTGGTTGGCTAATTGGATCCTGCTGGACTGTGTTCAGGGCCCGACATGTGCCTGTCTATATAGTTTTCTTGTGTCTCTGTGTTTGCTTGATTTACATGTTTGTACACATAGGTAGTGTATGTGTTCATGCGTGTCAACATGGTTCACATACTTGTACCATGTGTATAAGTGGTTTGATTCACTCCACGAGCATTTATTGATATCCTGTCATGGCTGGGCACTGTGCCAAGTGCTGGGCTATAATGGTAAGTTAGAAATAGACTTCCCTAGCCCCTCGGAGCTGGAAAGAGACCATTAAGGAAGCAGTGATAATAATGTAAGTCAAGTGCCATGATGACAGAGCATGGATCTGGGGCTGTGACTGTAGTCAATTTAGGGAGACAGGCGGGAAGGGCACATGGAGAAAAAAAAATTGGGGCAAAGACTGAGAGCTCATTGTGGGTTGATTTGTGCCCCCGAAAAGATATGTTCAAGTCCTAACCCCCAATATCTGTCAATGTGGCCTTATTTGGAAGTCAGCTCTTTGCAGATATCATCAAGTTAAGATGAGGTCATACTGGATTAGGGTGTATCCTCATAAAAAGAGAATCTGGCCACAGATGCAGACATGGAAAAATGCCATGTGACAGAAGAGGTGAGATTGGTGTGATATGTCTACAAGCCAAAGAATGCCAAGGATTGTAACTGCCAGAAGCTTTTGTGGGCGGGAGATCACAAGTGACCCCTAGCCAGGTGTGGTGGTACATGTCTGTAATCCCAGTACTTGGGAGGCTGAGACAGGAGGATTGCAGGTTCGAGGCCAGCCTCAGTAACTTAGTGAGACCCTTTGCAACTTAGTGAGACTCTGTTTCAAAATAAAAAATAAAAAGGGATGGAGTGTAGCTCAGAGGTAGAATGCCCCTGGGTTCAATCCCTAGTACAAACGAACACAGTTTACCTCTCCCAGTGCACTTAGACAATGGCTGAAAAAAGTTTTTGTAACTCAGAGAAAGCATAGAACAGATTCTCTCTCTGAACCCCCAAGAAGAAACCAGCCATGCTGACACCTTGATTTTGGACTTCTGGCCTCCAGAACTATAAGTGAATAAATTTTTGTTGTTTTGAGTCACCTGGTTTGTGGTAAATTGTTATAGTAGCCCCAGGAAACTAATACAGAGGCTTATTAGGAATCCACCAGGTGAGGAAAAGGAGGGAGAATGATTCCATCAGAGGAAACAGACTACACAGGGGCATGTGAGAGAGCACAGCAGGGAGAAATGGAAAGTTCAGTGAGTCTGGAATGTTCTCTAGGAGGTGGAAATGGAGATTTACCTGTTAGAACTCGTATGTTTGTGGTTGTATGTAGGTGAATAGTTTGAGTGTCCATGCATGTGCTTTTTGGAGTTTCACCCTGTTTTGATGATTTGTGTGTTTCTGTATGCTCTTCCATGGTTTGTGTGTGTCCTGACCTGTGTGTGTGCTTTTCATGTCAGTCATGTGCGTGCATAGTCTACAGGTGTGTGCCTTGAAGTCAAAGCAGTGGGGTTCATGCTTGGTCACGGGAAGATTTGAAACCAGGCAGAGCTCTGTCTCTTTGCCTGCATGGTTGGTACTCACCGTGAATGGCAAAAACCTGTTTAGAGTGTGCAGTGACTCAGGCAGAAGCCAGGGGCCCAAAGTTCATGTCAGGAATGACACCTGGACTGCATTGGTTGACAAGAGGCATGTGTGGGACAGAACTGCTCAGTCCTTGAGTTTGAAAACTGGAGGTGGCCTTGGAGATGGTCCTGATTCTTCTTTCACCTCAGTCCAGCCCCACCGATATTGCTTCTGAGGACTCCCCAAAACTCAACTTATAAAAAGCCACTCTGTAATTTGGCTGAATCCCCACCCAACTGGAGGATATCTTCTTAGGGGAGCTCTACCACCTGGACAAGGGTTTCAGCTGAGGGCAGGAATCAGAGGAAGGGCCACCCTTATCCCAGATTCTTCTGATAGGACATGCAAGAGGTTGTGTATGTGTGCATCTTCCTGGGAGATCACAACCGGAGAGTTTCTGACCTAGGAAATCTATGAATCATTTCTCTAGTCTAGGCTGACATTGACAGTGTGAATGTGCAGGGTATGTGCAGGTGTGTGCAAGCATGCAGAACTCCCAACCTGCTTCCTCTCTGAGAATATGCTTGGATCAGGATGTCAAGTGCAGCCCCAGGCCCTGCCAGCTGCCACCATGGTCAGATTGTGGTGGGGGAGGCTGCCCTTGAAGGGGCTGGTAGAACAAATGGAGCCATTGTTAAGTCAGGAAGGGACGGGTGGGGGCTGCAGCTTTGTGGGGAAGGCTGGCTTGTAACCTGGAGGAGCTCTTCAAGATCAGCTTCCTGACATCCTCAGCCTTAGATGTTTACATTCAGGATGTAGCCGCGGAGGTGGGGCTAGGATGGTGTGTGGGTTGGGGATAGGAGGAGAGCGTGCACACTGAGAATTGTGAAGCTTCCTGTGTAGGAGGCACGGGGTTTTTTCAGGACCCTGGCCAGTACCCCTGGTTTCCTGCAGCATCAGCTATCTCTGCCTGTTTTCCAGCAGGGCCCTCTCCATGTCCAAACCTCTGGGCTTGATAGACATGCTGAGTACAATGAACCTATGTTGAAGTTCAGGACATAGTTGGGGGCTTCTTTGGCGTTACAGAAGTTTTTGAGAAGTTGTATGTGGGGGAGGAGAGTCCTTCATGGGTAACTAGGGTACTGAACCCCAGAAGAATGAGGAAGGAGGCTCTTCGGGGGCTCAGGGATAGAGGTGGGTGGAGACTTGTTGGGGGAACTTCAGACTCAGACAGTGGGAAATAAGAGAAAGAGTGACCTGGGGAAAGGGGAGGAGGTGCCATCCATAGCTTGGGTTGTATTTCTCTGCCCTCTTATCTCAGGCACTGGGGCAAGCAACCTGGACTTTACTACCCCTGCCCAACCAAACTCCCTTCTTCCTGTGGAACCCCCAAGCATTCTAGGATTGGAGGCTTGCCTGATGCTGTTCTCCAGCACCTCTGCCATGTCCCTTCCTTCTGCCCCACTCCCTTCCCGCGCCTGCCTGCAGCCTTCACGGCCCTGCCCTTTGCATCCCCTGTTGAAGCCAGCAAGAACTCACCGCTGCCGCTGCATGGAGGATCCTCTGGCTCCCAGATTCAATGGCTCTCTTTCTTCTAAAGAACTTTTTATGAGCAATTAATCTACCTCATCACATCCTTTCCACAGAGCCCAGTGTGGGGGATGGTGGGGGTTAGGCCAGACGTGCCTCATCCCCTGAGGCCAGTCAAGTGGCTATGTGGCTACCCAAGCAGCTGCTAGGGAGAAGCTTTCGCCCTCCGCACATTGGATCTGGCTTAGATGTGAGCCCAGCTCCAGGGAGAAATGAAGGTCACCCTGTCTGCTCTTAGCCCTTGCCTACTCTAAACTGCCTTCATCATCTGCTTCCCCCCATTGCTTCCAACTTTTTCTCTCAATTCACCTCCATGAAACCTCAGGGGTCAAAGATCACGCACAAAGGATTCATGGAGGAGTGCACATGAGTGAAGAGAAGCATGACCTCAGGTGGCACTGATAACCTTTACCCTGCATGCCGGGCTTGCCATTTTGGTACAGCAAATGGCATGGAAATAGCGTGTCTGCATTAAATGTGCCCAGGCATCCTGGCCACTTCACTGCCAGCATGCGGTCCCCTGAGCAGTCCAGCCCAGGGTCCAAGAGGTGGTGTCCTCAAATGCTGGGGCACTGGGTGAAGGGAACCCTGGGCCCACCTCAGCTGGTCCTGATGCTAGTGGATGAGGGCCCTCCCTGTGTTCTGTGACCCCAGCTAGGACTGGGGGATGCACTTAGCATGTGGCAGCTAGCGGGAGATGGGGCCTAGGCTGCAGGTCAGAGGAAAGAAGAGTGAGTGGTAGAGAGACAAAGCGGGACATTTGCCATGCACCTGAGGATGCCGGGCCCTGAACTAGACACACATATACAAGAGGATGACTCATGTCATCCTCTGACACACCAAGAGGTTGTTTGTTTGTTTTTGATACTGGGGATTGAACTCAAGGGTATTCTACCCCTTAGCTATACCCCAGCCCTTTTTATTTTTTATTTTGAAACAAGATCTAAGTTGTTGAGTCTGGCCTGGAACCTGTGATCCTCCTGTCTCAGCCTCCCAAGTTCTGTGATCACAGGTGCACGCCATCACACCCAGCCCAGGAGATTCTTAAGGAAACAGAGGCCTCATGAAACCCAGCAACTGGCTCCAGATCACACCGTGAGTAAGGTGTGAAGCTAGAACTACAGTAAGATTTTTATTATCTGAATAAACTTTTAAAATATAAATTAGATAGTGCCATCTCCTGTCTAAATCAATCTCATGGCTTCCCAGTGCAGTTAGCAAGAAATCTTCCTTTCCATGGCCAGCAAGCCAGTGTACCGCTCTGACCTCGTCTCCTCCAATGCCTGGCTCTTGGGTTCCTCCAGCACCGGCTCGTGCTCCTCTTGAGCCTTGCCCTTACTGTACCCATTGCTTGGGATGGTTTTCCTCCAAATCTCTATGGGGAAGCTTCTCATTCTTCAGGTCAAATGCCACTTCCCTAAAGAAGCCTTCTCTACCCTGGCAGCAGTGACCTCTCTCTTTCCCTCTCTATCCTTTCATCCCAATTTATTTTCTTCACAACACTTCACAGTATTTGAAGTTATTTACTTGCTAACTTGTTCACTGGCTGTCTTGCCCACTAGAACACAAGCTCCTTCAGGGTAGAAGCCTTGTCTCTCTTGTTCACCATTGTATTCCCAGGGCCTGGTGCTTAGTAAGTATGTGATAAATGAATGGTCGCTGGGCCCCCAGCAGGTAGTGAGGGGAATGAGGGGCAGGCTGTGGAGAGAACTAGCAGATTGCGGCCTGATTGCCAAGGCTCTGGGGATCATAGGAGAATGTCTACCTGTCCAGCTATCTGTCCCTTCATGAGGTGATCTGGACTCCTAACATCAAAGGGAATATGTGTGGACACACTTCCTCAGACTTTGCAGGAAGCCAGGTGGAAGAGATGAGGCTGCCTGTTGTCCTGGAACCCAGAGCATGGGTGTCCCTGGGCTCCCTGCACGTTCCCAGCCTTTTTGGGTTGGGGCGAGTTCAGGGAGGCTCTGGAGCTCACTCCACCTGCCTCCAGGGCTATAGCAGGCAGTGCCAGGGGAGGGGGAACTGCTGCTCAAAGAACCTGATCTTTTGCATTTGCTGACATTCTTGGACTTGGCATTTACAACCTCAGGGTTCTATTCCGAGGAGGCCTTTTGCATTTGATGTAAATATTATGGTGATGAGAGGTGACACAGAGAATATCCTGTAGGAAATGTAAATCCACCCCCACCAGCCTCTCCCCACTGCTGCTGTGGGTTGTTATGCAGAGGATTGATTCCTCCCAGTTCTTGGGTTAACCCAGAAGAGCCCCCTCCACTCATAGGCAGCAGGGTCTGGGAGTTGCACATAGTTATTTTTCCTATTTGCAGAGCCACGTTCATCCATCGATGTGGGAAGCAATGGCAGTGAGTCTGGAGCGCAGTGGTGCCTGCAGTCATTCTTGGGGGGGTTGTCACCTCCCAGAGGTAGCTTGTGCAGTCCTTAGCTCCAGAGGGATGGGCTTGGAGGATCCAAGCCAGTAATGGACTCTGGTTCCCAGAAGTCAACTGCTGTCCCGGCCACTTGCTCAGTGACTCCCAGTTCCCACTTGTCTCCCAGCAGCGTTTAACCCTGGATCTGTGTCTCTCTCCACTGAGCACTGGGAACTGCCTGCACCTGCAGTGTCCCTTGGTGCCACACTCCTACTCTCTTCCCAAACTCCCTGGGAAATGATGTTCATCCCCACTTGCAATCATGACAGGCAGCTGGGACTGAAGCAGTTGCCCTGTTATGGTTTACAGGATCAAGGAGACAGATGGCACCTTTACACTGATATCTCTTTGATAGGCTGTGTGTCCAGGGACAAGTTACTAAAGCTCTCTGAGATCTGGTTTCTACAGCCTTAAAATGAGGGGAGGGGGAATAATACCTATGTCATAGTTATATGATGATCACATAGGGTTGTGTGAGTGTATGGGAGGGCCTAATAGTTATTGACATGGTGGATGCTCAAGAAGGGGGAAGGGCAGTTGTTATTAGGCACAAAGGCCCTGTGAGGGTTGTGTGGACCAGACGCCAGGTGCTGGCTTGGAAGCCCCTAATTTACAACTTCTCTTCCCAGATGTGCCATGAACTTAACATCTACAGTGACCAGCCATTCAATCAATAAACACATTGATGGTTCGGATGTGCAATGAGTGATTATTATCATCATCAGTAAGCCAGTATAGCCTAGAGCTCTGGAGTCAGAGATGCAGAGTTTATAGCCGGGCATGGTGGTGCACGTTTGTAATCCCAGTACTTGGGAGGCTGAGACTGGAGGATCCAGGTTTGTGGCCAGCCTCAGCTACTTAGTGAGGCCCTCCACAACTTAGTGAGATCCTGTTTCAAAATAAAGAACAAGGCTGGGCATGGTGGCACACGCTTGTAATCCCAGTACTTAGGAGGCTGAGACCAGAGGATCGGGGTTCGCGGCCAGCCTCAGCTAATTAGTGAGGCCCTCTGCAACTTCGTGAGACCCGGTTTCAAAATAAAGGGTAAAAAATAGGGCCGGGGGTGTAGCTCGGAGGTAGAATGCCCCTGGGTTCAATCCCCTGTACCGCAAAGAAAAAAAGAAAGAAAGAAAGAAAGAAAGAAAGAAAGAAAGAAAGAAAGAAAGAAAATAGGGCTGGGGGTGTAGCTCGGAGGTAGAATGCCCCTGGGCTCAATTCCTAGTACCAAAAAAAAAAAAAAAGAGAGAGATGCAGAGTTCAAATCCTAGTGTGGCCATCAGATACCATACTTTTCAAAGTTTTGTTATCTTCACCTCTAAGAAGGGAATGATAATAGAATTCATGTCAGGTTTTGTAAAGATTAAATGAGATACTGTAGGCTGGGATGTAGCTCTGTGGTAGAATGCTTGGCTAACATGTGTGAGGGCCTGGGTTTAATCCCCAGCACAACAAAAAATGAAGAATTAAAAGAAAATGGAATAGCGCTTGGCATATAGCAGGGCCTTCCTGAATGTTACTACAAAAATTTTTGTGCAGGTCAATGGAAAAGACTCTGGATTTGAGATCAAAAGACCTGGGTTTAAGCCAGGTGAGGTGGCACATGCCTGTAATTCCAGCTACTTGGGAGGTTGAGGCAGGAGGATCACAAATTTCAAGGCCAGCCTGGGCAACTTAGTGAGACCCTGTCTCAAAATAATTTTTTTTTTAAGTGTGGGGATGGCCAGGCATGGTGGCTCACACCTGTAATCCCAGGTGTACTGGGAGGCTGTACTTGGGAGATGTACTTGGGAGGCTAAGACAGGAGGATTACAGGTTCTAGGACAGCCTCGGCAATTTAGCAATGCCCTCAGCAACTTAGCAAGACCATTTCAAAATAATAAAATAGGGCTGTGGGTGTAGCTCAGGAGTAGAATGCTCCTGGGTTCAAGCCCCAGTATAAATAAATAAATAAATAAATAAATAAATAAATAAATAAATAATGTAAGGATGTAGCTCATGGTAGAGTGCTTGCATAGCAAGTGTGAGGCCCTGGATTTAAACCCAGTACCATAAAAAAAAAAATGATGCGTAATTCTCTTCCATCTTTTATTTACTGTGCTATCTTGGGCAAACCACTTCACACTTATTTCTATAGGAAGGTTATAATGTCATATAGTCATGGGGATTCTACCACCGAGTAAAAGCCCCAACCTTTTCATTTTTTAAGACATGGTCTTGCTAAATTGCCCAGGCTGGTCTCGAACCTGTGATCCTACTGTCTCAGCCTCCTAAGTACTGAGATTAAAGCATCCACCAACATGCCTGACTGTCATCTAGTTTTAGATTGTCATGAAGAAAGCTTGACCATTGGTGTGAAGAGGATACTCAATATTTATATAATGAAGGAATGAAGTGGAAAGATTTTAGAATCTGAATCAAAAAACTTAGATGGTTTATCCTAGGTTTATTATTTTCTTTCTGTGTGTTTTGGGACAAGTGACTTCACCTCAAAGAGCCTTAGGTTCCCTTGGTATAAAACAAGATAATAGCCCCTAGCATTATTGTAGAATTAAATTAGACAGTTAATATTAAAATACCTCATAAACCATAGGGCACTGTGTTCACTCTAGTTTAATATTACTTTGTGCAGAACCCTCTATAAAGGAGCCACGAGGGCTCCAAAGATATTCAAAGTTCTTGGTTATAGTTTTAAAGGAGCTATGATAGATTTGGGAGAGAAGGCACAAAACGGGGCAGAAGTACACGGAGAAGCTGAGCATGATGGCGCACACCTGTAGTCCTAGTACTTGGGAAGCTGAGATAGGAGGGTCACAAGTTTGAAGCCAACTTTAGCAACTTAGCGAGACCCAGTTTCAAAAAATAAAACAAAGTAGGCTGGTAGGTCAAAGATAGAATAGCCATGAGTTCAACCTCTAGTGCGCACGCACACATACACACAGAACTACGTGAAGATTTCCATCCATCATCGATTGCACACATGTTTACAGGGTGCCTTCTAAACACTAGACATGAAAGGTCTATTGGGGATTTTAGGTTAGGGTTGATGGAGGAGACTTGTGGACCAGGCTCTGGCTCACCAACTCACTTCCCTCCGTCACCTCTGGGAGCCGAATGTGCAGCGTCCATTGTGAGGAGAGCATTAGAGTCATCCATTCAGTGGTGGCCTCTCACCAAATGTCAGTGGCCTATCTGGCCACCACAGCTGGCAGCCACAAAAGACCTGCTGAGAATCCAATCTAATGGAGTGGCAAAGACTCAAGCCACTCTTCCGGGAAGCAGGAAGGTGAGTCGCAAGGTGATTTTTGCTGCTGTCGCAATCTCCCTTTAGACACAGCCTGTCCTCGAGGGCAAAAATAGCAACCTCTTCAGAGGCGGATTATTGTGACATTATCCTCTGGTTCAGCTAGCAAAACCCCACTCCAGTCAGCTGGTCTTGCTTTGTCCAGAGAGACTCGGGCCAAGATTCTAAGTGACAATTTTGGTGGCCCTGAGGCCTCCTCTAGCCTCCTGGCCCCTGTCTAAAGACAGGACTCCCCCACTCAGCTGTTTAACCCCCAGGTGACGAGAGAGTGCACTTAGCACACTGTGGCTGGACTCACACCCACCTCGGGCTCCCCAGGGCTGAACGCTGCTGAGCTGCAGGGCCAGGATGCTACCGGCCTGGAGGCTGAGCTCAGGAGAAGACATTCTGCAGCCCCTCGGAGGGGAGGGGTTGCAAGAGTTTGTGCACAGCTGTGTGTGTGTGTGTGTGTGTGTGTGTGTGTGTGTGTGTGTGTGTCCTGCAGCAAAAGATGGCAGTCCGGAATGGGGCTCCACAGCCCCCACTGATTAGAAGGGTTTTGAAATTAATAAATTACTTTGTATCGGGGCAAAATGATTTGCCCAGATTTCAAATGTTTCAAAGAAGGGAAGCTTCTCTTGGGCCAAGTATTGATTATATTTAATAGAGCTGGGACTTTCTCACTTAAAAACAACAAAATAAACATTTAAGAGGAGACACCAACTTCTCTCTCTCTCTCTCTCTCTCTCTCTCTCTCTCTCTCTCTCTTCCCCTTCCCCTCTCCCTCTCTCCTTCCTTCTACCCCTTCTCCCTCAGAACTGGAAAGGATCCAGAGACCCACCCAGGCCTGGGGTGGGGATGGGGCAGTGCTGACGATGGACGATGGATCCCTGGAGCTTCTTTGGGGCAGATTGATGGTAGGGGCTTGGGAGAACAGGGGGCCTTGGGTTGGTCCCATTCTTCACAGATTGATTTTTGCTAAACAGGGACTGTCGGAGCCTTTGATAAATGACTAACCCAAATGATGAATGCCCTGAAGCTAGGTGGGGTGGGGGGAAGGATGCTAGTGTGGGAGGCAGCCCAGGAAAGGAAAGGGGTGAGTTGGAGGGCTAGTGGACAGAGGGAGCCAAACAAACTAGCCCTAGAAATTCTGTGAGATACCCCTGATCCTTTGTCTCTCAACAGGATTTGACCACAATCATTAACTCAACAGCACTTCAAAATTCATTTTCAGCCTGTCTCTCGTCTGTCTCTTACTGTCTGTCTCACTGTCTGCTTCTTTATCTGGCTTCCAAATGGACTCTGATGGCTTCCTCCCAAGAGAGGATTCTCTTGGGCTTCCTGGAAAATGGGAAAGAGTGTGGGGAAGGCAGGTAGCAAGCAGGAGCTTGGCCGTGGGGAGTGGGAGGAGAGGCTAGGTGGCCCCCTGAAACGTATGGGGTGAGGGGCAGCAGGGCTCAGCAGAGAGGGAGGGGCTGAGGATGAGTTTGCAGGCAGCTCTGGCCAGAGACAAGCTGGTTTCCAGGGAGCCCTATTCCTCATGGAGGAAAAGGTCATGCCATGTGTCCCCTCCCTCCAAGCAGTAAGAACAGAGAGCTGCTCAGCTGAGCTCCCTGAGGAATGGCGAGAAGTGTGGAGGGAAGAGAGACCCGTCCAAAGCCACTGAACTGATCTCTCATCATGGCAGAGCTGCCTTGGAGGCAACCCAATTAAAGACCACAGGCCAGACCAGCCCTGAGTGACCCTGGCTATGGGACTTAGCCTCTCTCGCCTCTACTTCCTTATCTATAAAATGGGAAGATAGAAGAGGATTGCATGAGGCTTATATTAAGATCATATAATGTGTGATTTTTTTGAGGGGTGGTTACTGGGGCTTGAACCCAGGGCCTCACACATGCTAGGCAAGTGCTCTATCATTAAGGTACTTCCCCAGCTCTTTTTAAAAATTTTTATTATTTAAAAAATTTTTTTGGTAGTAGGGATTGAACCCAGGGGCATTGTACCTCTGAGCTACACCCTAGCCCTCTTTATTTTTTATTTTGAAACAGGGTCTTGCTAAGTTGCTAAGGATCTCACCAAGTTGCTGAGACTCTCACCAAGTAACTGAGGCTGGCCTCGAACTTGCAATCCTCCTGTCTCAGCCTCCCAAGTACTAGGATTACAGGTGTGCACAACTGTGCTCGGCTTAAAATTATCATTTCTAAGCCAGGGTCTTGCTAAATTGCCCAGGCTAGCCTTGAATTTACAATCCCCATCTCCTGAGTAGCTGGGACTATAGGTGTGTGCCTCCACCACACCCAGCTATAATACGGGATCTTAATATAAACCTGAGCCTGGCCCATAGCAAGAAGCATGCAGTAAATTTTTTTTCTTTTTTTTTTTTTTTTTGCGGTACT
>PVJS01025103.1:0-28096 GCA_004027185.1 Glis glis
GGAGGGCCTTACTAGGTAGAGAGAGAGAGACAGGGAGAGAGAGAGAGAGAGAGAGAGAGAGAGAGAGAGAGAGCGCTGAGGCTGTCCGCGAACCCGGATCCTCCGGTCTCCACCTCCCAAAGTACTGGGATTACAAGGGTGCGCCACCACGCCCGGCTAAACCTATTATCTTCCTGTCTCAATCTCCCAAGTACTGGGATTACTGGCATGTGCTAGTAATTTTTATTTTATTTTTATATATTTTTATTAGTGCACTGTAGTCTGATATCACAATGTAGTTCAGAGTGATAGCAACATGCATGCACACAGCCCCTGGGGAGCTTCCCCCTGTCTCCCTCCCTATTCCAGCTCCTTCCCCATACATGATATTGAGATTGGCATTGGTATTCTCACATATGTACATAACATCAATGGAAGTGCCTCCTTTGTTAATTATCCCTCCCACCACCACCACACTCCCCTGGACCACCTCCCTTACTCTAGTGGGGTTTCTCCTCCATTATCTAAAGTCTCTCTTGTATCCTGATTATTCCCTGGCTTCCGCATATGAGAGAAAACATATGATCCTTCACTTTCTGTGATTGGCTAATCTCACTTAACATAATGTTCCCCAGGTCCATCCATTCTCCTGAAAATTGCATATTTTTCTTCTTCTTTATTGCTGAGTAGAATTCCATTGTGTGTTTTCCCCGTACTTTTGTAATCCATTCATCTGTGGAAGGACACCTAGGTTGGTTGCATAATTTGGCTCTTGTCAATTGTGCTATTACACACATGGACATGCATGTATCACTATAATATTCTTATTTAAATCTCTTTGGGAAGATACCCAGGAGTGGTGTAGCTGGATCATATGGTGGATCCATTCCCAGTTTCTGAGGAATCTCCACACTGCTCTCATACACTGAGATTCCATCTAATCTCAATTAGAATGCAATCATCAATAAGTCAAACAACAATAAATGCTGGTGAAGATGTGGGGAAATAAGAACTCTTATACACTGTTGGTGGGCCTGCAAATTAGTACATCTAATAATTTTTATGTGATACTGAATATTGATACTATCATGTTGTTAAGTATCTAGTTTTATTGCTTTTCTTTTTAAAGCATTGCACTTTATCATAGTAGCAGTTAATTTATTTGTGAAAGATCTTATTCCTTCTAAGGTCTTTTTACATACTTTGCCTGGGTGGGTGGGTCTAGATTAGTCATTGCTGTATGGCTAAGGTAGTCCTGCTGCTAAGGCATGAACTGCCTGGGGTCTCTACTCAATGCCTCAGTTAAAATAAATCTCCCATTTGGGGTGGTTCTCATGCAGTAGTTTAGGCCTATTGGTAGGCATTCTTCACCAGGCCTTGGAGTCTCACATGCTGAATGTGTATTCACACTTACTCAGACTTATTTGGGGTTTCTATTGCAGATTTCTCAAGCTCCTTATCTTCTCTCCAGTGTACGCCTCAAAATTACAGCCACTGGAGACTTTCTGAAATCCTCTGTTTCCTTATCTAAGTTTTCTTTGGGTGCCCCTTTCCTACCCCAAGTTGCTCTCAAACTGAAAGAGAAATGATGTGGCTCACTTGGTTATTTCTCTTCTTTCAGGGATTACAGTTCTGTGCTATTTGTTACTGATGTCTGACAACAGGGGTTTCTTTCCTATATTTTCTCCAGTTTTCTATTTGTTTACAGTGCACGTGCTTAGTCTGCTACCAGTTACTCCACCATGATCAGAAACAAAAGCTAGAAATGTATTTTTTCAACTCCACTTCTGTTGACACACACTACCAGCCCTGGGTATCATAAGGGAGCTCACAAGTTTTTCAGTGACTATAAGAATTAATGGCAGTGTATCATACGGGATATCACAATATCCTAGAAACTTTCATTACACAGCTTTTCTTAAACACCTCCCTGAGGTCTCAGTATTCATGAGAAATCGGTTTGGCTTGGTTTGTGGAATTCCTTCTTTTTTCATTTAAGTACACAAATGCCTTAACTGGAACGACATGACTAGATTCATCAGTACTGCGCGTGTCCAGATTTAAAATTCATGTATGAAGGTCAGGTTCTAGTCAACTGAGCTCCAAGATCTTTGTAGTATTGAATATATCTTATGTTGACCCCATAAGCACACAGCTTTGAGGCCAGCAGCACACAGAAACTTAGAAAGGACCTGTTTCAAAATAAAAAATAATAATAAAAAAAAGACTGGGTTTGTAGTTCAGAGGTAGAACCCTCCTGGGTTCAATCCCCAGTACCACTAAAAATAAATAAAAATAAATAAATAAATAAATAAATAAATAAATAAATAAGCAGAAAGATATAGTTAACTAATTTTACAAACACATATACAAAGGCTGACATATTTTCAGCCTTTCCCCTCCTGGTCTCCTTCTATTGCCAAAGTCTATTGTGACCACTTTGTTCCACCCTCTCTAATGCAATGCAACCCCCAAATCTTTCTTGATTGTATGACACTCTCACTATTCTGTGGCTCGTTTATTCATTAAAAAAATTTACAAATCACTTATGATTTTTAGGTAGTTTGATAGGTCCAGGGATGAAGTAGATGTGTTGTTGTTTTATCCCAGTGGAAATCAAAAGCTTGAAGGGAAGAGAATTGTTTATCAAATAATTATATAAACATATAATTACAAAATATGTATGCTTTAAAGAAAAGTTAGTAGGCCGGGCGTGGTGAAACACACTTGTAATCCCAGTACTTTGGGAGGTGGAGACCGGAGGATCCGGGTTCGCGGACAGCCTCAGCTCCCTTTCTGTCTCTCCCTCTCTCTCTCTCTCTCTCTCTCTCTCTCTCTCTCTCTCTCTACTTAGTGAGGCCCTCCGCAACTTCGTGAGACCCGGTTTCAAAATAAAGTATAAAAAAATAGGGCCGGGGGTGTAGCGCGGAGGTAGAACGCCCCTGCGTTCAATCCCTGGTCCGCCAAAAAAAAAAAAAAAGAAAAAGAAAAGTTAGAAGGCACTCTAAGGCATATCAAAGTATGTCTGTTTGGGCTTTTCAGGATCAAATGCCAAGAGAGAACTGAAAGTGTTACAAGGTGTTTTAGGTTCAATGCCTGTGGAGGAAAATAGAGACAGGTGCAGACAGTGCTGCAAGTCTGACCCCTTTGTAAGGAGAGAGCGAATGAAGGAACATGGGGTAGAAACAGTAAAAAGAAGCAATGAGGCTCTGAGGAAGTCTAGGCCGGGCTGAGGAGCCCCAGCAAAGACTGCCTTCTAGAGGAATCCTCTGCGGACAAGGAATGGCTAGATCCAGGACCTATGCTATACAGGCTCAGCCACTCCACCAGCGCCCCGCCCTGGACGAAAGAGTCAAGCAGTGTGCTCCTGTAGCTATAGTGCAGAACAGCCAGACCTTGCCTGGCAGGTTAAGAACAGCTTCTCCAGGACATATCTTATTTCATTTTATTTTTATTTATTTATTTATATTTTTTGGTACCAGGGATTGATACCAGGGTGTAGCTCGGATTGTACCTCTGAGCTACACCCCCAGCCCTATTTTTTATTCTTTATTTTGAAACAGGGTCTCACTAAGTTGTGGAGGGCCTCACTAAGTAGCTGACGCTGGCTGCGAACCTGCGATCCTCCTGTCTCAGCCTCCCAAGTACTGGGATTACAAGCATGTGCCACCACGCCCAGCTTTAGGACATATTTTAAGTAATGTTTAGTGACTGCTGCAACATCTTTTGCATGCTACAATGGAAAGACTAGGTGTTCAAGTCACATAATGAAAATATTCCTTAGACTAGTTGTTAAGGCAAGAGTAATTTTGCTGTATTTTGGTGGTAGACCCTACATATAAAGCGCACTGTGCTTTTAACATATCTTCTTTCAAAGTCATGGAGAGATAAAAGTTATGGAATCAGCCTAGGTACCCATTAAATGATGAATGGATAAAGGAAATACGGTAGATGGGCAAATGGAGTATTATTCAGCCATAAAGAAGAACAAAATCATGTAATTTGCAGGAAAATGGATAAAACTGGCGATCATAATGTTAAGCAAGATAAGCCAGACTCAGAAAGACAAGTACACATGTTTTCTCTCTTATGTGGAATCTAGGCTGGAAAAAGAAAGTATGACACGAAAGTAGAAGGGAGACTATTAAGGAAGAGGAAGGGGACCTGGGGGAGGGGCAAAAAAGGGTCTGGAGAGTTATGAGGTGGAAATGATCAAAGTATGTTATATGCATGTACAGATACGCAAAATGAAATCCATTATTGCTCATAATTAACATGCACTATTTTTTTGAAAAGCAAAGTAAAACTATTTGGAAAGATCTCAGTTTGCCAGGTTTTGTAGTTTCATCTTTTCAGTTGTTGTGAAAGCTAAAATCTTCCTTCTCTCCCACTTCTATGCTGGTGATAGATACTTTTACATATACTGCACTCTAAAAGTATTTATTGGGTACCTAATAAAATGCAAGCATGATCCCGTGAACTTCTTCTGGTGTGGGTTGATAGAACAGTACCAACTAATAATTTACTTTGAATCTTTTCCATTTTAAGTTGCTTTTCTTTACCTCAGCTGATCACAGTTGTAACTTCAAACAGCTACTGTTGTTAGTAGCTTTGATTGTTAAACAGCAGTTATTTAAATATTTATGGTCAATCTGTTCCAAAACAATATTGAAAGCAGCAGTGCACAGTTTAAGAAATACATAAAAATCAATGGGGCAAATTTATGTATCAGAAGATCTACATTCCTAACCAAGTGCCAGATTTTCCATTTATAATTTTTGCAAATGAAACAATTTGAGTAGTCGTAAATTCTGACCTCTCTGAACCTAACTCTGTGAATTATGATCTTGCAGTAATAAACAGAGAGCAGTGTTTGATTTGTAGGCTGAACTATACAAAGCAAGAACTCAATGCTAGCGCCTTTGAACATTCTAATTCATTTTAACTGGCCTAGAGGGAGATGATAAAAAGTCTTTTATAACACCATCGCCTTCTGTTCTGAGTGAGCCTACTCTCTGTCTTGACACATTCTCTCCACAGTAGCTGTACCTAGCATTGGGTCTGGTACATTGTGTCTGGTACCAGGAAGACATCACCAAATATCTGGTGGTCTGGAACCTTCCCTAATTTAACCCTCCTGCCAGAGTCCCATGACTAATGAAGCAAATACAACACCAAATATCATACTCTGTTTTGGTTGTCTCCAGATACCAAATAGTTTAGTTAACTAAGCTATTTCTCTTTATACCATCATTTCAACATCTACTGTAGATTCTAGAATCTAGATACATGGAGTTTTCCTTTTCTTTTTTTTTGGGGGGGGGGATTGAACCCAGGGGCATTATACCTCCAACCTATACCTCCAGCCTTATTTTTATTTTTGAAACAGGGTCTCACTAGTTTGATGAGAGTCTCACTACTTGCTGAGGCTGTCCTCGAACCTGCGATCCTCCTGTCTCAGCCTCCCAAGTACTAGGATTACAGGCATGTGCTACCACTCCTGGCTGAGTTTTCCATTTAGAAGAGACTTTAGAAGTAGTATAATCCAGGAGGACAAATATAATCTATTTTATTTTCTAAGTTCAATGGGAAAAATTGCTGCTTCAAAAAAATTGATGTTTTTTTAAAAATAAAAGAGGGCATGAGTACTAGCTATTGACCCTTCCAAAGCAAGTCCAACTATCCGTCCTGACAGATGGCCGCCAGCTGCAACCTGATCACTTCCAAGTCAGGGACGCACTGCCTTCTAACGAGGGTCACATCATGACTGCATGATGGATAGGTGTTCTCTAGAACTAGCAGAAATCGCTGCTTCTATAACTTCTGCACTTTGAGTTCTGCCTTTTGTAGTAACACAAGATGAATTTACTCTTTCATATTTTATATGGAAGTATTTTATACCTTTGAGCAAAATTTCTTCTGAGCTCCCCCTTTCTTTTATTAGCTCCCAGCCTTTGCCATCAATGACATTCTTATCTAAAATGCTTAAATTTTTCTAATTGAAGCGTGTGGAGGGTGTTCTAGAAAATAATTCATCTGTGCCTGGAAGACTTCCTTGTATGCAAAACTACACCATTCTGTCTTTACTGCCTTCCAAGTTATCTTGAGCTTCAATTCCTTCTTAAAGACGTTGGCTCTACCTTTCCCAGTCTGAAGATTCTTCTCCTTGATAGGATAAATAAGCAACAGAAAAACTGGAAGCTTCTTTCTCAGTGTCATCTGTGAACATGACATCATCTTTTCCAAACAGCAGGCTCAAACCTGTCTTGTTTTTCTTCTGCTCTAAACCTAATTTAAAATGCCTTTTGCCAAAACTAAGGAATGTTTAGTCTGTATCTCACTTTACATTGCAGCTACATTTGATACTGTTGATCAATTCCTTCTCCCTGAAATTCTCTACTCCCTTAGTGGCAACAAATTCATTTTCATTTGGTTTACCTCTTCTTTTGCCCTGTACATTCCTAATCGGCTTCCCCTATAGGACTCCTCCTCCTCTGCTGTGTTCCCTAGAATTCTGATCCCCACATAAACTTTATCTTTCTTTATCCTTGAGTGAGTTTACCCTCCCATGGTAACTACCCTATATTCTTTTTTATTTTTTATTTTGTGTGTGTGTGTGTGTGTGTTACTGGGAATTTGGACCCAGGGGCATTCTACCCCCGAACTACACCCCCCAACCTTTTTTATTTTTTTTTTTGTTTTGAAACAGAGTCTCACTAAGTTGCTGAGTCTTGCTAACCTTCAATCCTCCTGTCTCAGCCTCCCAAGTACCAGGATGACAGGTTATGAGCCACCAAGCCCAGATCCAACCACCCTATATTCTAAGGATACTAAATATTATTTCCAGCTCAGCTCCATTCTCCAAAGATAAGACTTTGAGTTCTGATGCTCCAGTGTGACTAAAACTGCACTCATTGTCCCCCTGCTGCATGTCCAGCCTGCACCACGCTCCTTCTCACCAATGATGAGCATCACTTTCTGCTCAGACATCCAAATAAAAAAACAGGGTGGTCCTTCCTCCAATTCAGTTCCTACACCAATCATCAAATCCTGCCCCTTTTAGTACCTCATTTTTATGGTTTAGGCATTCAATTTCTCCAGCTCAGAGTTCTTCAATAGCCTCCTGACCTGTTTTTGTTTTGTTGTCTTTATTGGCGTTTTCCCAAGGTCTAGTGTGTATCCTGTGGCCAGAGTAATCTACCCAAAACATAATTCGATCATGTCCCCTTCCCATTTAAAATTCTTTGTCTCTCAAAAGAATTTTAAAGATGAAGTACCAAAGCCTGGCATTTAGGGTATTTGTGACATCGCTCACAACCTGCTCTATGACTTTTCATTTTCCTTCTTCTTCTTGATCTAGAGTAGAAGCTGTGCTCATGCCTAAATGTTTGTGGAATCCAGAATATATCGTACTATTTCAGGTCTTCTTGTCTTTATTTATGACCTGTTTTCTGCCTGGATAGAATTCCCATTCTGCTTAGCTTCTTTTAACTAATTTTCACCCATCTCTACTACTTTAGCTCAACTGTCATCCTCTCTAAAAAATATCTTCCCAACAACACAAAAGAATTACGATCTCCCTCCAAGTTCCCATAGTACCCTGGACTTGTTTCTATTCATTCTGTCCCTCCTGTGTATGTCAACTCCACAGGTGCCTGTGTGTGTGACTGTGTCCTCAATGGCCAGGGCCACATCTTCTGGTACTTTAGTTTTACTCTTTTATTTTGTTACTTGCCCTTATGTTTCAGCAGGCTTAATGTAGAAAAGTTTAGGTTTGATATATTCTTAACTAATAGGCTCTTTCTGTATACTGGGAACTATAAGAATACCTAATGCTAAAGGGCTTCGAATGCTATGCTAAACAGTTTTTTGAAACTAAAACAAAGTCATGTACTTACTAGAAGATGATTTTCAAGAAAAAAAGCCACTTTCTTTTTAGCATATATTTTTGCTTTAATGTATAGGACAAGCTCATGATCTTGATTCCCAAACTTATTCAACAGATATTTATTGAGTACCCATGTGTGTGTAGAGGTGATTTAGACTTTTTTTTTTCTATTTTCAAGGAACTCACAGTTTAGCAGGAAAATAACATAATTGTGTCCCAAGGAAGAAATAATGTTGGTGGTGATAGTGATAATTGCTAACATTTATTAAGAAAAGGAGACTTATTTTCACTATCTCACTTAACCTCATATTCATAGCATAAGTTAGCTATCACCCTCTCCCCATTTTATGTTCACAGAACCAAGACTGAGTTAAGGAACCCAGTACTGTGCTCTCTGCAGTACTGTGATGTGGGTTGCAAGAGGAGTCAGCCAACAGTAAGCCTCAGAGAAGAGAGAGGCCAATGGCTTCCCCTGGAGCAATCAGAGAAAGACCCATCAGGGAGATGGCATTTGGCCTACGCATTCAAACTTGAGTAAAATTTGGACTTTCAGAGAGGAAAGGAAAGGGCATTCTGGGCAGAGGAAGTCACATCAACATAGGCCTGGAGGTGGGAAAGTGCAAAACAAAGGAAATCCATTTGGAAGAAGCCAAGGAATAATGAGAAAGCAAGTTGAAGGGGTAGTAGGAAGTTCATGCTGTTCTAATGAAGCAATGTGAACTTCTTCTGGAGCCATAAAAAGCCAATGGGAATTTTATATCAGGACAATGATATAAGAAAATTAATCCCACTACAGCCTACAAAATTGATTCAAAGAAGAAAGGGTCTAGAGACATTTTAGTCATTGATTTTACAAACACTTATTAAGCACGTTTTATGAGTCAGACACTGTTTTATGTTCTGGGACAACATCAGTGAACAAAACAAATAACCATCTTTGCCCTTGTGGAATTCTTCTAGTTGATGGAGAAAGAGAATTAAATGAACAATACATTTTTATGTATATTTGTACGTGTTATATAGTTATATATATTCTGTTATATATTTATGTGATAGGTTAGAAGATGATAATTTTTATAGATAAAAGTTAAGCAATGGAAGAAGATGGAAAGTTCCCAGGTAGGGATGGAAGGGAATTTAAAATTTTAAATCAGGATGAAGAAGAAGGTCTTACTGAGAAGCAGACATATGAACAAAGTCATGAAGTAGGTGAGAAAATGAGCCATGTGAAAATTTGGGATAAAAGCATTCCTGAGACAAGGAAGAACGAAATCAAAGGCCGTGCGTGTGCCTGTCACATTTAAATACATATTTAAAATGCAGGACAAGGGGACAGAGAAGGGGCGATAATAGGAAAGGTTCCCAGGAGGTCATCAAAGGGGATGTGGCGGGGACTTTGGCTTTTGCTGTGACTGAAGTGTGGAGTCACTGGAATGTTTGGGACAGAGAGGTGACATGGTCTGACACATTTCTGAAGGATAACTCTGGCTTCTGTGAAGAGAATATTGGAAAGGACAAGAGCAACAGTAACAGCAAGGAGTCGAGTCGTGGGGCCATGCAGGTATGGGTGCTGGTGACTTAGTCCAGGCTGCCAGCTATGGAGCCAGTACATAATGGTCAGATGTGCTGACCAACTGGATGTGGAGTCATGTGAAAGAAAGGGAAGTATCTGGATGACTCCAAATAATCCAGGGACTCAATAATGACTATGACTTGCTTCATTTTTATTTATTTGTGTGGGGGGTGGTAGTTGGGATTGAACCCAGGGCCATTCTACCTCTGAGCTACACCCCCAGTCCGTTTTATTTTTTATCTTGAAACAGGGTTAAGTTATCACATGCTGGCCTTGAACCTGTGATTCTCCCATCTCAGCCTCCCAAGTATTGGGATTACAGGCATGTGCCACACCTGGCTATTATTCGTTTTATGCACTCTGTGTGTGTGTGTGTGTGTGTGTGTTTCTGTGTCTGTGTGTGTCTGTGTGTGTTTGTGTGTGTGTGGTTTTATACACTGTATTTATAGCCCTTTTATATAAAGCTACAAAAATTAGAATTTCCTTCTGATGGATAAATTAATGTCCCTGTAAAGTGTATCCATATGAATATATACTCATCATGTTGCTTTTGATTAAGACTTTTAACTTTGCAAAGTTTATACTTGTTTTAGACTCACAACATTCCTGTGGGAAGATGGCTATACTGAATATTAAAAATGCAACAGATTATTTCTAAATCCAGTATCTTGAACCGCGCGCAGATACCTCAGAAAGGAATTAATTACCTTAACAATAGTTTTATACTTGAGGTAGTCATTAAATTGGTAAATACATATATATGTATATATATACATACACACCAAATATATGGATATAACCTAAAAAGATTATCTATGCAATATTAAAATTAATTGGAAACATGTGAAGCATTATCTTTGGGTTTTCAGATATTCCAAAATATTCATCACAGCTTAATATCTTAAAAATTTTCTGGAACTGCTTTCATCATGCATCCAGATGTAAAAGTTGGATACAGATTTCCACCTCTACTACCAATTTTGTGCATGGTACTGGGGATTGAATCCATGGGGCATTCTGCCTCCAAACTACATACCCAGTCATATTTTATTTTTTATTTTGAAACAAATTGCTGAGGGTTTCACTAAATTGCTGAGGCTGGCCACAGACCTGCGATCCTCCAGTCTCCGCCTCTCGAGTACTGAGAATATAAGCATGTGCCACCATGCCCAGTTCTACAACCAATTTTAATTCTCTTCTTCATTTCTTTTTTCTTTAACAACACATACAAGGTGTCAAGTTTTAGATTAAATTTTGGAATTTCAGAACAAAGAAGATACATTATCTGCCTTAAAGGAAACACGAATTGTTTAATTTTTTTTATTTTTTGCGGTACTGGGGATTGAACCCAGGGGCGCTTTACCTCTGAGCTACATCCCCAGACCTATTTTTTATTCTTTATTTTGAAACAGGGTCTCACTAAGTTGCAGAGGGCCTCATTAAGTAGCTGAGGCTGGCTGCGAACCTGCGATTCTCCTGTCTCAGCCTCCCAAGTACTGGGATTACAAGCCTGTGCCAGCAGGCCCCACTAAACACGAATTATTTAAAGATCCATCCCCTACTACTTTATATGTGGATTCACGGTGTGTCACCGAAGGATATAAGCAAGAAGATAAATAATTAAATGGAGGTGAGACTAAAAACATAGTTAGAAAAACAGTATGAATCCAGGAATTGGATCAGTATAAAAAATGTACATCAAAACTGTCTCCGCAATTTTCCTGGAACTCCCTCCCAGGCAGTGCAAAGAGGCAGCAGCACAGGATTCACTGCTATCAACAAGGTTACAGCTCTCATCAATTGCCAAGAAGGAGTGCGTCTTTTCCTGGTCCTCAGTCTTATGGATAATTTTCCCAGTGAGTAATAAAGGCACATGGCAGGTTTTCCCTAAGAGCTTGCAAACAGTAATGTTGCTATGGGTTTTATGAGGATCATTCCTGTCATCTTTCTTCATTTAAGTAGATTGCACACCATTAAAGCTGAGGTCAGTAAAGAGGCCCAGACAGTGTGATCAAAGCATGACTCATGAATATTGCTTTCCACATGGAGGTTTTTGGTAAGGATTGAGCAGCAGAAAGATTAAGTTCTTGACCAGCACGTAGACCGCTGATTAAAGTTGGGCAATCAACTCAAGTCGCTTTGACAATCGGGCAATCAACTAAAGTTGCTTTGACAACTTTTATCCTTCTATGGAGGATAATAAACAACCTATCTAGGATGGTGTGCAGGAATAGAAAAACCCCAGCATTCTGAGGTGTGCTCTGCCAGAGGCTAACAGCAAGATCCACAGGGACAGGGGAATGTGGGGATCTGAGTGGACTTCCTGGAAGAGTTAAATCTCAAAGGCTGAATAGGATTTTGAGCAGGGAAGGGCCATTCTATGTGAATAAACAGCTTGAGCTATGCAGGAAGGAACAGGGTTACATAGTATGTTGAACAACAGTGGAAAGTCCCATTTTGTTAGCTCAAATGGTGAACAGAGGTAGACATGAGTCTGAAAAGCTAGATAGAGACTCTGAGGTGAAACACTTCAGGGTCTGGGCTCCCTGCTATCAAACCCTCTCCCTAATTTTCCCTAGCTCTCTAAAGAAACTAGAGTCCTGATCCCCAAAAAATATATATCTGTAAATTTGGGAGAATTAAATTTTTACATAATTTGACAACTGTTCCCTACATTTACAGAAGCCATGATTTCCCTTTCAAGATCTAATGAATGTCTTTCTTCCCTTTTACAAATATTTGTGCCCTACAACATAAATGAGTGTGGTTTTGGGTCCCTTTGAGAGGTATTGGCCTATTAATTCAATGATATTCAATAAATAATGAGCTTCGATCCAAAAGGTTTCTCTTGCTATTTCTAAAAAGGTTTCTGTTGTTGAAGATGCTGCATTTGATTTATACTATCATTATAGATTGTCTCTTTGGAATAAATGAAACCAAACCCACAAGGGACAAATTGGAAACCCAGGAAAAACAAGGAGTTACTTGATAAATAATATACAGCCTTGAAAAAAATATAAAGGTTCCTCTTAGGACTTAAAGAAATCAGGATGAACCTAATCAGAAGGGAACCCTCAGGGGGCTATGAAACCAAAGAAAACGATTGATGCTGCCTGTTAAAAGTGCCCACACTAGGTGCCTTATGTGCGTGTGTTATTTTGGTAAATTCCTATAATCCTATATGATAGCAGTATTAGTCTCTTGACTTAGTCGATAAGGAAAGACAGAGGGCTAGTGAGGTGTAGCACCATCCCCAAGGTCACAAAGCTTGTAATGGCGGATCACATTTGCACAGGCATGAACAGGGGAGCTTGGCTCCAGAGCTTCTTCCCTTCGCCACCACCCCTACTGCTTCTCTGTGTGATGAAATGTTAGAACTTCAGGGCCCTCAGAAATCATTTAGTTCAGTAGTTTTCTGTGTGTGGTCCCTGGCCAGTAAGAATCTGAATTAAGCGAATGAGGAACTCATCTTACCTACAAGATGTAAAGGGCCCCCAAAACCAAGTCATCAAGATTAAATGGTGATTTAATGCAATATTTAGAAAAATCGAAATTGATGCAAAAATGTATGATGAATAAAAAAATAGCAGGATTTCAGATATCAAAATTAATCAAACTAAAAGCAAGATCAAGGGTCCCTGTCTTAGGTAAAAGACAGTTCTCCAGGGTTCTTCCCTTGTGTTAATGGCGCCCAGGCTGTGGTGTTGGATCAGAGGCATCAGCATCACCCGGGAATTTTTGTGGATGGGAGACTTTCAGTTCCTAGCCCAGACCTAGTCAGTCAGACTGAGGGTGGAGTCCAGCAGTCTGCGTTTGAAGCAGGCCTCAGATGGTGCTAATGCAAATTTTTTTTTTTTTTTTTGCGGTACCGGGGATTGAACCCAGGGGCGTTCTACCTCCGAGCTATACCCCCGGCCCTATTTTTTTATACTTTATTTTGAAACAGGCTCTCACGAAGTTGCAGAGGGCCTCACTAAGTAGCTGAGGCTGGCTGCGAACCCGGATCCTCCGGTCTCAGCCTCCCAAGTACTGGGATTACAAGCGTGCGCCACCACCCCCAGCGCTAATGCAAGTTTAAGTTTGAAAAGTTCCATGCCTTCACTTGACAGAGGGGGCAAAGAACACGGGACCTCTCTGGGGACTTAGGGTCCTTTCTATTCTACTACCCTTCCTCTTTTCTGGTGACCAGGTGTGGTTGACTATTTCCTAATCTGCACTCTGCCTTATTTGCCAGGATTTCCTAGGAATTGGTTTATTTCCAGGAGATGAATCAATTTGCTTCTGATGATCATGGTGACCTACCTCTTTTCACAGTGACCTACAATCAAATAGAGAAAGATCCAAATAAGGTCTCCTGAGGGAGATAGATTCTTTACAACAGTGGTTTTCAACCTCTGTGGCACGGTAGACTCACCCATGGAACTTGTAAAAAGTACCAAAGTGCTCATATCTCACCCTAATCAAGTAAATCAGAAACTCTGGAAATAGGGTTTGGGTGTTGGTTTAGTTTGTTTGTTTTACCCCTGGGTGATTATAATGTGCATTCAGTGTTGAGAACCACTGTGTGGGAAGGTCCAGACTTGGTCCTAATGCAGCCTTCACTGTCAAGTGTCTGCGAGTCGTAAACAAGCCATCATCCTTGCCACCTTCCTTGTCATCATCCCCTCTATTTTCCATTTGCTCGTGTAATTGTTTAATACATGTGTTTATCTGGCAGTAGAATTTTGAGGGCAGGGCCCACATCTTTTGCTAACCATTGAGTCCACAGCAGCTAGCTAGTGCTTGGAACACAGTAGGTACTTAATAAATACATGCTTAAAGGATGAGTGAATGGTGAGTGCCTGGAAACCATGTCAGCCCAGTGAATAATTTTATGGGCTTGGTTGATTGTATAGGAAAGATCTCAGAACCAGAGACTGACTTCTTCAGCCAGGCTCTTGATGCTTTCTGACTTGTTACCTTTTTAAAGGCCTTTACTTGTTGGGTTTTAGTCTGTTTTAACACAATCAGTGGTGATTTTTATACTAGGCTTTGAAGAATTCCTCAGGGTCAGTGAATGACATGGAGGGTGGAGGCGGGCAGCGGATACTGAAGGCATAAATGAAATGAAGTCATTTTTGTCTATTCCTGGGTAATATTTATTTTGAATTAAAAAGTTTAGTGCCTAAAAGAAAAATAATCTAAAAACCACTGGACTAGAAGATGCCTAAAACCCCTTCTGCTGCCACATTTCTGTGACACTGGGTGTTTTCCAAAAGAAACTTCACTCGGAGTCCTAAGAGGATGGAACAGCTGGCATAGTCAGGTTGCCGTTTTTCTAGAAGGTTGCAAAGATGCATGAAAATACAGGTGGGCTTTTCAGGAAAAGCCTTACAGACACGAAGCCCACATCTCCAGGCTCGTCTGCCCAAACAGAACATGGTGACAGATGCCTACTGAGTCACCCACTTCCTGGGCTGGCAACTGACGAGGCTTTCCAGATTGTCAGGCTCAATTAAGAGAATTTCCTGAGAGCACAATCCTGGGCAGGTGGCCCCGTCTCCCAACTGCAAAGGTGACAGAAGACCTGCATTTCCACCATGCTCACCTCTCCCTGGCAGCGCCTCTGCCGGGTGAAGTTCCCCTTCTTTTCCCCATTGGTGGTTGTTAGGGAAAACAGAACCACAACAAAAACACATTTTCTTTTTGTGTTAATTAAAATGCCTGTTCCAGGAATCTGATAGAATTTCCCTGAGGCTTTTGCATAGGGCATGCAAAGTGAAGGGGGAATTAAAGCTATTTTCTGGAGTAATGGGTCTTGCCTGGAGCCTCTGGGCCACTGGAAGACACGGGAAAAGGAGGTGGGATACGGAGTTCTGACTCCCTCTCCATTTCCCAAGTGTACAAGCCAATTATCTGTGTTACAGTTGAGGTTTCGGTTTAGATTTCATTTAAACCAAAGGTTACATGGCTTTCAAGGGGGCAAGGGGACAGTAGGTCTTAGATCCTATGCATTTAGATGTTGAAATGAAAATTCAGCACCTACAATCGCCTGAATTTTTCAGGCCTAAGGCTTCTGGGTAATTTCTTTCTTCCTTTGTTCACAGAGATGTTGCTAGGTTTCACAAAAGTGTCTATTTACAAAAAATAGATTCCACCCATTCTAAAAATTATACCACATTATATTACTAAATCTGCCTTCAGCTCAAAATAATGAATATGTTCATGTATTATTTAAGAGTAGCAACGCTTGTAATCCTAGTACCTGGGGAAGCTGAGGCAGGAGGATCGCAGGTTTGAGGCCTGCCTCAGCAACATAGAGAGACTACCAGCAACATAGTAAGACCCTGTTTCAAAATAAAAAATAAAAAGGGCTGGGGGTGTAGCTTAGAGGTAGAATGCCCCTGGGTTCAACCCCAGTACACAAATTAAATAAATAAATAGTAGGAATGTGTTTTTCATTTTTTGCTCCATCTTTTAACTTACTCATTCTCAAATGTTAGCATGCATCAGAATCACCCACAGGGCTTGTTAAAAAGGGGATTGCTGGGCCTCTCCCTCAAAATTTCTGATTTAGTAGGACCTGGGCCAAGAAGTTGCATTTCTAGTGAGTTTCCAGGTGCTGTTAATGCTGCTGGTCCAGGGTCTATGCATTGAGAACTCTGTTTACATTGAGAAGGGCCTTGAAATGGGGTTATCAAGAACATGCGAGGCACAGGTGAAAGGCTGCACCCCGAAGGCTGTACTTGTTCAGTCAATCTTATGCCCCAGCGCCTCTCTGAAGGGCTGATCACTCTCAGCAATGGTCTACCAGCGGCCGCCAGACACAAGTGACTTCACCAGGAGTCAGAGCCGACAACGACTACAGGAAGGGATCTGAGAATCAGAGGGCTCCCTGAGTGCAAGTCACCCCTTCCTCTTTAGACACCTCCCCACCCCCGTGGCTGCACCTTCAAATCCCCCCATTACTGCTGGATTTCTTCACGAGGAAGGAGGGCTGGCAGGAAGATGGGGATCCCCTGCAAATACCAATACCAATACCTGGCAGGAAGATGGGGATCCCCTGAAAGTTTAACAATGGAATGCATTTGGTCCTGGAAGAAGTAAATTGGAAAAATCTAGAATTTTAGTCCTGAATGCAATCTTGCATTTTAATCTTATAAAAATTAGAAATGGAGGTTCAAAGAAGATAAGTGATTTTTTTTTTTTTTGCGGTAACAGGGATTGAATGCAGGGGCATTTTACCTACAAGCTACACCCCCGGCCCTACTTTTTATACTTTAATTTGAAACCGGGTCTCAAGAAGTTGCGGAGGGCCTCACTAAGTAGCTGAGGCTGGCCGTGAACCCGGATCCTCCGGTCTCCACCTCCCAAGTACTGGGATTACAAGCATGTGCCACCACGCCCGGCAATAAGTGATTTTTCACAAGGTTTTAAACCAGTCTGCCTAAAGAGCAGGGGGGAAGTTTATATTGCCAAAATAGGGCTGGCCTGCAGGGAGAGACCTGGGGTCCAGGAGCATGAGGTGGGAAAGGAGAGTGAGAGATGATGGGACGGAGAGTCGGTGCTGTGAGTTCTCTCTGTCAATGGCACCACGGCACCACTCAGTTGACCCCAGCCTGGAACCTCAACTTGTCTCCGACTTGTTTTTCGATGCGCCCATCCAGCGGCGGTGCCTCACCAGGAGTCTCCTTTTTCTGTTTCCTCCACCAATGCTGAAGCCCAGGCCTTCTTTGTCACTGTTGCTAGAGTCCCCTAATTCATCTTCCTGCCCCTACTGAAATCAGTCTTCCATGCAGCCTCTGGACTTTTCTGTGGTCAAGCCAGAGTCCTATTCGGGGTTCTATAATCTACGAGTTAGAATTGATTTCTCCCTCTCTTTGGTGGCTTGAGAGCATTTTTATTTGTGAATCTGTCATATGCCTAGCTTAATTAATATGCATATGGGGAAATGCTTGGGCATATCCCCAGACACACATCTTACTGTCATTGGTCTTGAAAAGTAACCGAAGGTGGGAGTTGTTTATCCTGATGCCAGGATTCCAGTGACTCCTGCCCAAACACTCACCAAAATTGTCATTTTCTTTATTCCTTATCATAAATAAAGAGTTGAGATTTAAACCCTGCCTCAGAAAAAACTGAATCATGGCATATATGTGCAATTGCTTATTTGAAGAGCTTATGGTAGTTTTAATACTTTCAACAGTAACACATTCTTCCTGTCACCTCTAGAAAGTTCAGAAGGGGAAATCTTGTTTTCCTGCGCATCTTCCTACCCCATGCTATGCTTATGATTCCTGACATTTCCCCTGGCCTGGCCTGGTTTCTATCATCGTGCATCTGTATCCTGCAACTTTACTGTATATGCTTTAGTCTCTTCTATGTCCTGGAGCTCAGAGTCTTGTTCACTAGATCAGAAACAGAATTATGTTTTCTTCTGAGTCCTCGGAAAATGATCCTTGGCATGAAGTAGCTCTACAGAAAATATGGAGTTGGGCTTGTGAGAAGGCAGGCGGGTGGATACCAAAGATGGCCTTTATTTCATTTACAGCTTTTTAGCAGAGTATCATTATATGTTTTGGTGAACCTGGAAATGCTCATGTCATTTCTGAATTCAAATCTGCACACTCCACCTTAGAGAATTAGTTCTCAAAAGGTAGTGTCTGTCGATGGTTATACCGCCAATCATAATGCATATTTCCTTGTGGCCCCAGCCTCAACAGAAGGTGTAGCTTCTTGTGTAGACAAATCATTTATTCCTCATTCAATAGATAATGACGGATTTCTATTCTGTAGCAGAAAGTGGGCCAAGTGCTGGGAATACAACAATGAAAAAGGCAGGCACTGATCCTGTTTAACCATAATATGCACACGGATTACCATGGCAACGGAGAACTGGGAAGTGAACTCTATTGTGAAGACTCAGAAAAGTCTCCCTAGAAGGTCTACAAGTCGCCCAGATGAAGATGGGAAGTAGGGTATACCGTGAGAAGAGAATAGGGTATAGAATCCACAGAGGCAAGACAGTGGCAACTTAAATCACTGAGTTACCACTGCTTCTAAGAAGTCTCCCTGCCTCTCCATCTTGGGATAGGGCCCCCGTGTATGTTCCCAAGCATTCTGCATTTCCATGAGCATAGTCCTTACCTGCATGATGAGTGCCTATTTACTTGTTGGTGTTCCTCGTTAAATAATAATACCCACACGAGCAAGAATTACGTCTGTCTTGATCATCACTGCACAGTTGCACTCGGCACCGTGCGGGGGGATGAATACACTGAAGTAAATGCTGTGCACACAGCCTGACCACTCACCATTCCCACACATCCCTTCCTGGCTGCCAAACATTCAGACCTGAAGTATAGGCAGAGCAGGCCCTGTGCTGTGGGCAGAGTCTTGGGCACCAGAAAATGAATGCTCCTGGGAGCAGCCTCCACTGAGGACTGTTAGGGTTGGTAGATAAATACTGCAGCATCTCTCTTGCCCTCAGATGGGATAACTCAGCGTGAAAGGCTCTGTAGAAGGCTTAAGCCCCTGTAGACCCCCACTTCTAAACTGCTTGAAAATACATTGTTCACAGACTGCCTTCCCTTCTCATTTCCCCACTCCCCTTCCAGTGTTTCTTGGCATTATCTCCCCAAAACCCACTCTCAGTCTGATCCTTGACTCAGGGTCAGCTACCGGGAGAACTCAAACTACGATGGCATTCAGCAAATACATGTTGAATGACTGAGTCCCCTTCTGACTTTGTCACCTATTTGCTTAGTAAGGCAAGTGAGGGCCTCTCTGAACTTTCACCCTTATCCCCACTCCCCCCAAAAATGCCCTCACCCACCTTATCAGGTTGTTGCTTGGCTCCAGCAACATAGGATGTTTGAAAAGTCCACTTGAGCTGTGCGGAGCATTGCCCTGTCACATACCTGACTGGGTCACAGCGGAGTAAGAGTCAAGTAGCTGGAAGGGATTTTCTGACTCTACAACCTGCTCAGCTGTTCCCAAAGTGGACCCATATCCAGAGGGAAAACGCAGTGCTTTTAATGAGAACCAGTTTCTACAGGTCACACAGCTCTGGGGCCTGCTCCTGCCTCCTGGCTTAAATAGCAACT
This sequence comes from Glis glis, assembly GCA_004027185.1. Taxonomy (NCBI): domain Eukaryota; kingdom Metazoa; phylum Chordata; class Mammalia; order Rodentia; family Gliridae; genus Glis; species Glis glis. The sequence goes on from PVJS01025103.1 coordinate 19,526, forward strand.
CTGGATCTTTAGAGTATGGCTGCTAACAATCCCAGTGTCTTCGCATACAGAGCTGGTATCTGGTTTCTATGCGAGTCACATTTGGAAAAAAAAAACTGCAGGATGTGGGATGTTCCTCGTTAATGTGACACTGATGACAGTTAAAGTGATGATGTGGATGAGGAGGAGGGTGGCAAGTGCTAGTCATTGAGCCCCCGAGCTGGGTTCTCACAGAGACTACCTAGCAAAGCCTCCAAACACTCCTATGAGGTCATGATTATTCTCCTTATTTTTGTAAATGAGAAAGCAGAGGCTTGGAAAGAGCAAATTTCTGCCCCAGATCACACAGTTGTAATTCATAGAGTCAAATGAATGTTCTAAATGTCACATCCTGTGCGTTCTCTAGCAGATTCTTGATCACAAGAAAAAAAGAAGTAGGGAGTTTACTGAAGACTGCTACCACACTTTTTCTTGAAGTAGCATATGATCGCCATCGCACCCCTGCCAGCCAAGGCTGACTAGGGAGCCCATTCGCCCACCCTCAGGAGTCTGTACTGAAGCATCTCTACGCCAACCTGGCTGAGGTCAGGGAACCAGGTCAGTGGGAATTCAGAGCTTTGCCCCAGAAGCACTGTAATGAGGAGCCCCTGCTATTGCCTCTCAGTGAGGCCACATGAAGAGCCTGGCTTTCCACCTCTACCTGGTGGTGACAAAGTGCCCCTCCTCTTCCCGCTGGGGGTGTGTTATAGGAGACCTAGTGAAGAGCCACCTCCCTCCAACATGGTGTCACCGGAGGCCACATGAGAAGCAGTAACGAGAAACTCAAATGCTCCTCCCATGTAAGGAGGTATCAGTGGAGGCCTGGTAGGGAGTCCAAACCTTCCTCTCCCTTCTCAATAGTAGCAAAGAGAGTCCTTCTAGGTGTTAGTGGAGGCCAAGCAAGAAAGCTGTGCTTTTAATTTCACATAGCAATTACAAGGTAGTGTTCCCTCCCCTTTTTTCCTCCAGAGCAGTGTAAAAGAACAAAGCCAGCTGAAACAGAAAGTTTACATCAGATCCAGTGCCTCACACCATACCATCTAAATGTCATCTAAGTTTCAATGGAAAAGGAGTTGTTATTTATTATACAAAGAACCAGAAAGATCTCAAACTAAATGAAAAAATAAATATTGACACCGAAAAGACGAAGATATTAGAATAGTCTGACAAAGATTTTAAGCCAGCCATCATAAAAATGTTTCAACAAGCAATTATAAACATGCCTGAAACAAATAAAAATACAGAAAGTCTCAGCAAACAAATAGAAGACACGAAGAGGAACCAAACTGAAACTTTAGAATTGAAGAATGTGATAACTAAAAACAAAACAAAACCAAAACACAGTTCAGTGGGTGGGCTCAAAAGGGGAATGGAGGAAACAGAGGAAAGTATCACTGAACTAAAAGATATAGTAATAGGCCAGGCATGGTGGCTCACGCCTATAATCCCAGTACTTGGGAGGCTGAAAAGGAAGATCATAGGTTCAAGGCCAGCCTCAGCAACTTAGCAAGACCTGATTTCAAAATGTAAAAATATATATATATATCTGGGGTATAGGACAAAGGTAAAATACCCCTGGATTCAATCTCCAGCAGTAAAAAATAAAAATTAAAAAAGATAGCTGGGTGTGGTGGCGCACGCTTGTAATCCCAGTACTTGGGAGGCTGAGACAGGAGGATCCGGGTTCGCAGCCAGCCTCAGCTACTTAGTGAGGCCCTCCACAACTTAGTGAGACCCTATTTCAAAATAAAGAATAAAAAAATAGGACTGGGGGGGGCTCAGAGATAGAATGTCCCTGGGTTCAATCCCCAGTACCACAAAAAAAGATACAATAATAGAAATTACACACTCTGAATAACCGTGAGAAAATAGTCTAAAAAATTAACAGAGTATCATGAACTTGTAGGATTATAGCAAAAGGATCTGTCTTATTTGAGTCCTGGAAACAGAGAAGAAACAGGACAAGTCTTAAAAAATACTAAAAAATAAAGTGGCTGGAAACCCTAAACTTGCAAAGGATATAAACCTACATATTCAAGAAGCTGAATTAATCCCAAACAGGACAAAAATGAAAGACATTCACACCAAGACATATCATAATCAAACTTCTAAACACTAAAGGCATGTTAGAAATCTTGAATAGCATGTGGAGAAGCAGCATCTTAATTATAAGGGAAACAATTAAAATGACAGTGCAATTTTCATCAAAAATCATGATGCCAGAAACAGTTATGCAACATTTTCCCAAGTACTGAAAAAGAATTTCCAACCTACAAGCTGATATCCCATTGAAAGTATCCTTTAAGTATAAAGGGGAAACTGAGTTTTCCCAACATCTTATATTGAAGAGACTATCATTTTTGTATAGTACATTATTGGCACCTTTACTGAAAATCAATTGACCAATGAATCAATAGATTCATTCCTGGGCGGTCTATTTTGTTCTATGTATTGTTTTTGGTCTATTTTGTTCTATGTATTATACTGACATATATAATAGACATTTTGTTCTATGTATTGGTTTATATGTCAGTATAATACTGGATTACTATAGCATTGTAATACAGTTTGAAATCGGGTTCTCGAATGTCTCCAGCTTTGTTCTTTTGGCTAACAATTGCCCTGGTTATAAGAGATCTTTTGTGGTTTCATATGAATTTTAGGATTTTTTTCTATTTTTGTGAAAAATTACATTGACTTTTTAATAGGGATTGCAGTGAATCTATGGATCTCTTTGGGTTGTATGGGCATTTTAACAGTATTAATTCTCCCAATCCATGAACATCAGCTGTCTTTTCATTTATTCATGTCTTTTTCCACTTCTTTCATCAGGATTTTGCAGCTTTCAGCGTGCACATCTTATTTTATTCCTGGGGGGGTTTTAGAGGGAGGGACTGTTATAAATGGACGTGATCTCTTGAATTATATTTCTTATAGTTTATTATGTATAGAAATGCTATTGATTTTTGTGTATTGGTTTTGTATCCTGCAACTTTGCTGTATTTGTTTATTAAATCTAACATGTTTGGGTGGAATTTTATTTAGGGTTTTGTATATATAAGATTATGTTGTCAGCAAACAGTGACAATTTCACTTCTTACTTTCCTATTTGGATGCCTTTTATTTCTTTCTCTTGCCTAATTGCTCAGCAAGAACTTCCAATACTGTGTTGAATAGAAGTGGCAAGAGTTAGCATTCTTGTCTTGTTACAGATCTTCAATTTTTCACCATTGAGTATAATCCTAGTTGTGGGTTTATAATATATGGCTTTGTTGTGTAGACTCAAAATGGGCTAAAGGCTTAAACATAAAACCCGAAACTGTAAAACTGCTAGAAGAAAGCCTAAAGAGAAAACTATATGACATTGGTCTAGGCAATGATTTTTTTGGGGGGGTGGATTTGACCTCAAAAGCATAAGTAACAAAAATAAAAACTAGACAAATAGGATTACATCAAACTAAAACTTTTTTGCATGTCAAAGGAAACTATTAACAGAGTGAAGAGACACCTATAGATTAGGAGAAAATATTTGCAGGTTATATATCTAATGTGTTTATTATCCAAAATAGTTAAGAGATTCAAACAACTAAATAGCACAAAACCAAATAACCCAACTTTAATATGGGAAGGGACCTGAATAGACATTTCTGAAAAGAAGACATACAAATGGTCAAAAGAGTATAAAAATGTTTAACATAATTGATTATTAGGAAGTATAAAATTACAAACATATCACCTCACAACTGTAAGGATGGCTAAAAAGGGCAAAAATAATAAGTGTTGAAGAGGATGTGGAGAAAAGGGATCCCTTTTATAATGTTGATGGAGATGTAAATTAGCACAACCTTTATGGATAATGGAATGGGTATTCCTCAAAAAACTAAAAGTAGAATTACCAATGATTCAGCAATCCTACTTTAGGGTATTACTCAAGAGATTTAAAATCAGTTTGTCAAAAACATGTCTGCTAATGATGTGAGATCACAATGCACCAATAAAAGTATATTTTTTTAAAAAAATCTGCTTCTCCATGATTATTGCAGCATTATTCACAATAATCAAGTTATAGAATCAACCTAAGTGTCCATCATCAGATGAATGGATAAATAAAATACATTGTAGATATACACAGAGAAATACTATTCAGCCTTAAGAAAGAGAAAAATTCTGTCATTTGTAACAACATGGATAAAATTGAAGAACCCTGTGTTAATGATATAAGCCAGGCATAGAAAGATATATACTACATTTTCCCAATTATATGTAGAATCTAAAATAGCCAAACTTACAGAAGCAGAAAGTAGGATGATGTTTACTAGAGGTTGGGGAGGAAATTAAAAGATGGTAGTTACAGGGTACAAAGTCTCAGACAAGAGAAATAAGGTTGTTTTGCTTTGTTTTTTGAGATATATTGAACTAATATGTTAAATAGACTTACTAATACTGTATTGTGCTTTAAAATTGCTAAGAGATTAAAATGTTGTAACTATAAAAATGATAAGTATTTGAGGTGATGGATATATTAACTTGATTGTATTCATACAATCATAATATTACTTTATACTCCATAAATACATATAATTATATTGTAAGTTTACAATAAAAATTTAAAAATAAATAAATGAAGGGGAAATCGAGTCATTCTCAGATGAAGAAAAACTAAGAGAATTTGTCACCAACCCTAAAGGAAGTTCTCTAAACAAAGAGGAAATGATAAGGAATCTTAGACAATCAGGAAGAAAGAAAGGAAGATGATATGCAAAAATGTGGGTAAATACAGTAGATTTTTCTTCTATTCTTGAGTTTTCTAAATTATATTTAATGGTTAAAGCAAAAACATAACATTGTTTAATGTGGCTCAAATGTATACAGAGAAAAAGTCCGTGTGGTAGTGCACGCTTGTAATACCAGTACTTGGGAGGCTGAGACAGGAGGAACTCAGGTTTGAGAAAAACAGTGTGTGATAACTAGCTAGATTCTGTTTCAAAACAAAAAATAAAATAGGAGTGTAGCTCAGAGGTAGAATGTCCCTGGGTTCAATCTCCATTACCAAAAAAAAAAATGTATATAGAGAAAATATGTAAGGAAATATAAATGTAGAAGGATAAAGAAATATAAATGGAGGTTTCTATAGCTCACTAGAACTAGTAAAATGATACCACCAGTAGACTGTGGTAAGTAATGTTTATATAAAGTAATATCTAGAAAACACAATTTTAAAATAGCTATACAAAGAGATTCACTAAAAACACTACAGGTAAATTTAAATAAAATTCTAAAAAATGTTCAAGTAGCCCACAGGCAGTTAGGGAAAAGAAAATATCCCCCATAAAGCCCAGAACAAATAAAAATAAAATGACAGATTTAAGACCTAATATATCAAAATTTAATCAAATTAAATAGTCTCAATACACCAATTAAACAATGGAAAAGGACACAGTTAATTTTTAAAATCAACCCAACTTTATGCTATCTACAAGAAATTCACTTCAAATATAAGAATATAGGCATTGAAAGTAAAAAGATGGAAAAAGACACACTATGGGAACATTAATCCAATGAAAGCAGAAAGAGCTGTATTAACATCAGAACAAAGAAAATGATGAGAAACAGAGAGAGACATTATGTAACAAAAGCCATAACAATCCTAAGTGCATACTTACCACACAGCACAGCTGCAAAACATATTAGCAAAACTGATGTAATTATGAGGCGAAATAGATAAATTCATAATTGTAGTTGGAAACTCCAATAACCCCTTTTTAACAATCTACAAAACAACTAGACAGAAAACAATAAGGACATGGGAGAATGCAATAGCACTGTCAACTAACAGGAGAGTTAGGGTTATAATTGTCTTAAAATATTTTCTATACATACATTTATAGAACCCTGCATCAAACAACAGCAGAATGCACATTCTTTTCAAGCACTCGTGGGACCTAGTCAATATCCAGCACCACAGATCACATCTCATCAGACTTTTAAAGAATTAAAATCATATGGAGTGTTTTCTCTGACCACAGTAGAATCAAACTAGAAATCAATAAAAGAAAGATAACAGGAAATTTTCCAAACACATGGAAACCAAATGACACACTTAAACAGTCCATATGTCAAAGATGAATTCTCAAAGAAAATAAATATATTGAACAAAATATATACTAAAAATAAAAATACAGGGCTGGGGATGCAGTTAAGTAGCAAAATGGTTGCCTAGCACATGGGAGGCAACACACACACACACAAAATACAACGGATCAAAATTTGTGGAGTATGACTAAAGCTGACAGGAAAATGTATAGTACTAAATTCATACATTAGAAAAAATTTAAAAATCTCACATCTAAAATTTAAGATGCTACCTCAAGAACATAGAAGAAAAGCAAAATAAGTTCAAAGCAAGCAGCAGGAAAAATGATTACAAAGGTAAAAACTAACTAGAAGCAAAGCATATTATATGGTTGGTTTGGGGAACAATTGTGATTTTCTCTGTTGGTCCTAGGTTGTAAGTAAAAGCAAAAACTAAGCCGTGACTAAGTCGTGACCATTCTGGGCCAGTCGCTGCAGAAGTTGTGGGTCAGACTTCTCTCCTCATTGTTGGTTGTATATTCAGTCTCTCAATTCCATGTATACAACGTGTGTGTGTTCATATGTGTGTGGGTGCATGTGTGCGTGCGTGTGTGTGTGTTTCCTGGGATTGAACACAGGGCCTCCTGCATGCTTAGGCAAGTGCTCTCCCACTTAGCCACATCTCCAGCCCCATTTACATAACATTCTTGAAATGACAGAATTATAGGATTGGTCAGTGGATTAACAGCTATCAGGAGTTAAGGAGAGGCTTTAAATAGGAGGGAATAGATGTGGCTATAAAGGGGGCAGCATGAGGGGTTCAGCATGGGGATGGGAATGTTCTGAATCTTTCCTGAGTCGGTGTCAATATTTGGTATGATTCTACAGGTTTACAAGATGTTACCACTGAGATAAATTGGGCAAAGGGCACAAGGGCTCTCTCTCTCTCTGCATTATTTCTTACAACTGCTTATGAAACTATAATTAGCTCAAAAAAGTTTAATTAAACAAAAAATCCTCAAAGAGAAGAGAATGGTTACCTTCCAAATAAGGTCAGGCTAACAGCTGATTCTCAGTAATAATGTTGAGGACCAGAAAACAATTCATGAAATAATTGATTTGAACTGCTGAAAAATAAATACTAACAGCATGCAGGACTTCATCCTGCTAAATTGTTATTCCTTTGAACAAAATAGAAGCTTGAGATTATAAGGACTAAGAAAACTCAGTACTCAAGACCCTCCCCAGAGGGAGGTTTGAATTATGAACTTCAATAAGGGACCTAATCTGGAATGGAGAATGATTGAATTAATGTCCGCAACAAGAGCGAGCGCTTACTCTTCCCAGGACTCTGAAGGCACTCCAGGGTGGCTCCAAGTTTGTTTTGTCTTGTGTTCAGTTTTGTTTTTTCTTGAGCAAATAAAGAGTTGAAGTTATTGTTATCTGAAATATCTGGAGGAGAAATAACAAATATTGTAAAATATCAATCCTATTGAATACACTCCTCTCTTAATCTCTATTCAGTTTTTAATGGGTCTGGAGGGGCGAGGTGATATTGATGGTGTAGCTGAGGAGTGCCTTAAAAAAGTCATAATATAATTTTTAAGAAGAATGAATATACGAAAGACACCAAAAAAACCTTCAGAAAAGAATAATGAGAGGGAACTCTGCCTGCTTAATCAGAATATAAAATTAGCCTACCTTAAGAACAGCCATATGGCACTGGCGCCAGAGTAGATAACTAGCTCAACAGAAAAGGCTAGAGCATCCAGAAATACATTCATATATATGAGAACTTGGTATGTGAACAAAAGAATGCTCAGAAAAGACAAACCCTTTCCTCAGTAGACTGCAGTGGCAACTGGCTACTCGGCTGGGAAAAAATAAAATTAGAAATTGGATCCTTACTGTATATGATATAGAAAAATGAACTCAAAATAGATCAAAGACCTGAATGTAAAACCTATAACTCTAAAATGCTTAGGAAAGAAGCTTCTTGACATTGGATTTGGCTATGATTTCTTGGATATGTTATCAAAAGCATAGGAAACAAAACTAAAAGTAGACAAATTGGACCACTTCAAAGTAAAAAATTTCTGAACCAAAGGACCCAATTAACAAAGTAAAAAGGTAACCTACAGAATGGGAGAGAATATTTGCAAATCCTATATCTCATAAAGGATTAATATTCAAAATATCTAAAAAACTCCTACAAGTAATTGATAGAAAAAATACCTAATGCCAGGCATGATGGTGCATGCTTGTAATCCCAGTACTTTGGGAGGCGGAGACCGGAGGATCCGGGTTCGCTACCAGCCTCAGCTCTCTCTCTCTCTCTCTCTCTCTCCCCCTGTCTCTCTCTCCCTGTCTCTCTCTCTCTTTCTCTCTCTCTCTCTCTCTCTCTTTCTCTCTCTTTCTACTTAGTGAGGCCCTCCACAACTTCGTGAGACCCGGTTTCAAAATAAAGTATAAAAAATAGAG
>PVJS01025104.1:0-28144 GCA_004027185.1 Glis glis
TCTTCCTTTCTTGTCCTCCTCCTCCTGATTGAACCCGGGGCATTCTACCTCTGAGCTATACCTCAGCCCTATTTTCTTTTTTATTTTGAAACAAGGTCTCAGTAAGTTGCTGAGGACCTTGCTAAGTTGTTGAGGCTGGCCTCAAACCTGCAACGCTCCTGTTTCGGCCTCCCAAGTATTGGGATTACAGGCATGTACCACCACACCCAGCCAGCTATCATGGCCTTCTCTTAAACTGTATCCTCACTTCCTTAAATAAATCTCTTATGCTCCACTATTAGTGCTTTCTGTTTGAAATCTTTCTTTTAGAAAGCAAGAACCAAGGAAAAGATCATTGCTCTATAATAATTCATTTCTGGGAAATATTATCATATAACATCTCCTTCTATATATGTTTTATATTTGAGTGTTCTGAGAAAGACAGCATATACAATAAGGTTCTACTGTTAAAATAATTAATTCAGCAAATATTTACAAGTCACAGACAACAAACCTCTAAGCCAATGAGAAAATTTCAAGAAAACAATAGAGACGAGCAAGTATAGTTATAGGATAGAGACCACCTAGAATAGGGGTGCTTTCATATGTGGAGGGCGGGCAAGGCTGGAATCTGACCTGAGACATGAATAAGTAGAAAGAGCCACCCATGTGAGATGCAGGGGAGCAGTGTTGCAGGCAGAGGAAGCAGCCAGGACCAAGACCCCAGGGCAAGAACAAAGCTTAGTGTTTCTAAAACCAGAAAGAAGATGGTGGGTCTGAAAAAGAAGGGGGGGGGCAGAAAATGCAGGGCCTTGAAGACTCATAGAAGAGGTTGCCATGCCATGGCCAGGTGACTGGAAACCAGTGGAAGGCTGACAGGAAGGACTTGTCAACATCTAAGTGTTGAAGAGTTCTGCCACATGGAGAAGAGACTCATGGAGGCAGGAATAGAAGTGGGAGGATCAACAAGGAGACTATAATTTTTCAGACAAGAAAGTGAGGGAAGGAAGAGCGCAGGAGTGGTGGAGACGGTGAAAACCATTTGTGTCTGGGGTGTGTTCAAAGGTACATCTGAAAGGAGGCAATGACAATTTGAAGTCACTCATTTGAGAAGAGGAAGGTGGAACTTGAGTGTGGACAGGGAGGAGTGTTAGGGTGAGCACTTGGAAAGAAGAAAATGCCACTTCCATAGCAAGCTTCTCACCAAACAATTGACCAAGAACCAGCCCAGCATCTTTGGGCTGAGACTGGAACAATCTGTTACTTTCTTTTTAGATATCACATTCTTGCTTCCAAATATGGCTGAGAATTTAAGATTTTACATCACCCTTGCTGGGCTTCTTTTTTTATGTCGATACCTTATTCTCTTCTTTCACTTAAAGGTAGCACAAACAAAAGAAACTCTATTTTTTTTTGCTTCCTATGACAAATAAGGGGTTTGAAAACTTATTAACATAGGAATTGCATTTTCTTCTCTGTTCCTAAGCATGCCATATACATAACATCTAATTAGTTTAAAGACTACAAATTATACTACCAGAGAAATGTATGGCAAAATCTGTGGGTTCTAATTATCTTAATAATCAGCAGAACCAGTCTTTCCAGGCAGTGAGAGGATTAGTCACTAATGTGGTTTATAAAGAGGACCCACCTTCTCTTTGTCATGTGGTTTGTCCTTCCTGTGCTAAACATGAGACTCACATTCTACTTAAATCTAAAAAGGGTGATTTCTAAGAAGTTGCCAAAGAGCTGCAAGATGAAAACAGATGTAATAACCACATTCATTCTCAATTAACATTAAAGTGGGAGAAGTTTACCACAGAACACATACTTAAGTTGTAAATGAGCTCTCCAGACAGAAATGCCTCCCCTTTTAAAGATTCTTCATTGTCCATACACTGGGAAATGAGAAGAGGGTTTTTTTTCTCATTTTGATCTTGAATTTATCACCTAAATGGTGACATCACTTACTTTTATTCATTTTGTTTTGTGTTGACCTTATGTAATGGTTTGGATTTAGAATGTTCCTCCAGCATTCATGGAAACAAGGCAGCCATGTTGGAGGCAGGGCTTGGTTGCTGAGGAGGGATCCCTGGGAGTGTGGCCTTGAGCAGTATATATGTTCTTTCCTCCCCTTGCTCGCTCTCTCTCTCTGGCTTCCATTCTCCATGATATGAAAACAGCTCTGATCCGTCCTCTCCCTGCCTCCCGCCACCATGACCTGAGCTCCAACAATGAACCCGGCCTCACATGGACTAAACTCCTGAAATCTCCAGAGCTACGAACAAATAAATCTTTCTTCCTCTAAGGTCTTCTGTCAGATCTTTTGGGTCACAACAGTGAGAATGTTCACTGAAACACCTTATCTTACTCTCTCCCTTTTTGTCCTGTGATTGCTTTAATACTTCACTTTTTTATATGCCTCAATTAAAGAAAATTATTATTTAACTCAAAACTGGTTGGGAATTCAAGGCCAAATATCATGTAATTACACACTCTAGACTTTTGAGAGCTTCACTTTGACTCTATGGACAAAAATCCCCCTGCCTCCCTCCATCTCAGCGTATGTGCTCACCATACCAGGTCATAAGGTAAACCTACCATGGTCAAACTGCAGGGTGGGGAGGCAGGATGAAGTGCTTTGACTATAATAAACTCTTGTTATAGCTGAAGAAACTGAGTCTAAGAAAAAGGTGAGGACCAAGGTCATACCCAGAGCTGGGGACAGTCTTGAGGGTAAAACCCAACATGGTTTATATTAGCTAATACTCTCTTTGGCTTAGTGAATGAATTGCTGTAGAAACATTTTAAAAACAACTTACATCTCTTTTCACTGCGTTTTCACACTATAAAAACGGAAAGTGGCTCTACCAGAATAGCTAATTTGAATATTTTAAAAATAAAATTTTCTCAAAGACTCAATATACTCACTAAGCAACCCCTTTTCTCTCTGCATTGCAATACACACAAATGCCAATCCTCTCTACAAACATGTTTTCTGGATTTTAAAGCAGGAGACTAAGGTTGTTCTGTATCCTATTCAGAATATAATTGGCATGAAGGAATAAGATTGGTATTTTGCCACTTACACACAGAAAAAACTGTTTCTCCAAGCAACTGTCAGTGTATCTGTTTCAAATGGTGATAGGGAATGTGTAATACAAGATAGAGTACCCCTTATCAATGAACTGTGAAAAGAAAATTAGCTCAAGTGTCCCTTGATATAGAAAATAGATATGGGAGGACCTGAGTCACACCACCCTGCTATCAACAGTGCTCTGTTACAAGTCACCTTATATCCCAATAGCACCACACGGTTCACTGTGAATTTTGCTAACAGCAATACAGAACTTCAAATAAACATTTCTCTCGCCTCCAATACCAGTCAACATGAAATGCAAGCTCAGTTCCTGAACTGAGTGGCATTCAGAAACTCAAAGTCCTTCAGATGTTCTCTCCAGCTATTCTATCTGCTTCTCTATGGGTACTGGGCAAATTCCATGCTCATCTTGAGATTGGGGAGTCTAGAGGAGGAAATAGAAGGTTTTGGACATTTCCTGGCTTCAATTTTCCCAGGTCAATGAGTCCAGATTAGAGGAGAAGGAAAAAGAAAAAGAGTACAGAAAAAGTTTTCTTTGCTACTGTTCATATAGAAAATTTCAGGGAAAGATTTTGATTGGCTCCTTTTGGATCACATGCTCATTCCTTAGACCAATTGCTGTGACTGAGGAGCAATATATTTTGTTTAGATAGGCTGGTCACACCCTCATCTTGTGGCTTGGGAATGGAAATACTACACTTTGTACAAAACCCAAAACCACAGGAGAAGTGGTTATCCAGTGAAACTGGGCACCAATTCAGAAATGGTTCAAAGGTAAACCTGGCAGACAGGGACATTAGGAGTCTACTGCCATTTTGAATAAGTTTATTATGAAAATATGGGCCCTCTTCTCCAAAGGACTTTGATTCCATGATTTAAAAAGGTTTTTCTCAAACCATGTAGCCCAACCAGACGAGCCAAGAGGAATGGATGTATAAGGGTCTCTCAGATTAAACTTTCTATCCTGCCTGAATTCTGTAACTGTGACCTTAATATATTTAGTACATGATGAATTTACCAACAAAGACATGGCATTAAGGAAAAAAATGAGTTGCATTTTTTTCCTTCACTGAGTTGCATTTTATACTGAATGTCTCCATTTTTATGTACTAGTCATTATTTTACCCTTCTTTAAAGTATATCCATTTTTACTCTTTCATTTAAATTAACCAGATGAAGACCACATATTATAAATCTAAGGACTTTTATTGTTAGTTGTCTTCTTCAGAGCCACCCAAATCTAGGTGCGTTGGAGTCTTCTTTTGCATCAAAATTAATCATGATGATAGCTGCCACTTTTTAGCTACTACTTATTGATTGCTGATTGTATTTAACATCATCTATATTATCATTAATACTCATACCAGAGATGATCATCATCCCTATTCTATAGTTGGAGAAACTGAGGTTTATGGAGCTCAAGGAATCGGCTCAAGGACTTGAAGATGGAGAAGGTACTTAGGATCTTCCACATCATTTTGTGAGCCATGGTGCTCAAACACAACCTCATAAGGAACAGATCAAAGTTGAATTGTGCTCAGGCAACTACAGGAAGAAACAGAAAATTTTAAAGAAGAATCAGCAGTAGGCTGAGCTCTCAGGGAGCATGAGGAGGCAGATGTGGGGCCGGGCTCTCCTGCTATTGACTCAAAGTCAAAGCCAGCATCACTTTATAAAGGCCACGTGCCTGTGTCTATGTGAGGATGAGAAGAAAATGAAGACTTCAGTGGAGAGGAAAATTCACTGCCTAAATGGATCTTTGAAATCCCAGAGAGAATGGCCCTTTCTTGGAAGAACAATGTCTGTCATCAACAGAAGAGTTTCAGGGCCAAGTGGGCAGTTTTCTACCAGATCACATAGCCAGAGTTGTACTGAGAATAGATAAATGGCCAAAACAGAAAAAAAAGGAAGAAGAAAGAAAGAAAGAAAGAAAGACAGACAGACAGACAGAAAGAAAGAAAGAAAGAAAGAAAGAAAGAAAGAAAGAAAGAAAGAAAGAAGAAAAAACCTTCAGACTTCTGTATTTTCTCAAAATGCTTTTTAGGAAGAAAACTGGATTCAGCAGCTCACCCCATATCCTGTTGCTGACATGATGATGACATAGTAACCTTAGGACAAAGGGAATTCGGCATGAAGCTTCCATTGGCCTGTCCTTCCTGAGCTCCAGAGCCCCATTTCCAGCAGCCTGAGGCATGACTCCAGTTTATACCTCCAGCATACCAAACCCATCAGGTACAAAGGTAAACATACCAGTTTTCCCACCAGAAGAGATTTTAACAATACAGTTCTCAATTATTCAGATTCAAATTCTAGAAGCAGCGCTAATCACCTTCATCTCCTTCACACCCTCAATGGAGTCATGCCAAATCCTACAGCTGGATTAGACTTGTATTTTTGACAGAATCTCTTCCCTCCTTTCCATTCTCTTTGAGTTTGCCCTCATTCAAGCTCTCTTTGAATTGTCTCTGGACTATAGCAATGCCCCTCTCTTATGTTCTCATTTCTAAACTTCATCCATTCCAATCCATACCATCCTTTAAACCCATTCCCAAACAACTTCCCTAAACCCCACCTTCGCACTTGGCACTTGGCACTCTGCCTGGCACATGGGGGGTCATTTGCCAATATTTTCTAGATGGACAGATGGGTAGATGGATGGATGGATAGACAGATGGACAATTATTTACTGATCATTTACAATTGTCCTGGTTTTAAGCTGGGGAGTACAGACAAAGTGGGGGACAGAGAAAAGTTTAACAAAATTTTCCCTTCTCACTAGCCTTCAGCCACCGATTAACATAAATGGTTTATGGCAGCCAAGATCTTCTGCAGCATGGTGCCATTCTGTTTTACCCTGGTCACCGGCTCTGCCACTTTGTCTCTAGCCAGGGGTTTCTAAGCCTGGTACTTTTGACATGTTGGGACAGATGATTGTTTATTGTGGCTGACTGTCCTATACATTGTAGCACACTGAGCTGTGTCCCTGGCTTCTACCCACATGATGCTATCAGTACACCCCCCCCCCTTTGTCCCAAGAACAAGGGCAACTATCCCTGTGGGTGGTGGGGAAAAAACTCGCCCAGTTGACAACTGCCGATATAGAGTGAGGCCCAATTTTCACTTGCGGTCCCTAGGGAATTATTAATGGCACCCCCCATTTCACTTTCAAATATGCCCCAGTTTGGAAGAAACTACATTGTCTTCCTACTTGTATCTCTTGAGACAGCAACCTTGCTCAGTCCTCATGTGGACTATGAAGGAAAGCAGCAGGCTAGTATGAAGCCCACGGCCTCCATTGTTCTGGTGAACAGACCTCCTTTCTAATGAACATCGTTTTCTTTACCTTTTAGCACATGCAGCTCTGGGAGGTAAAACTGACATCACTATTCTGCAGGGCAATGGGAAGGTCCTAAGCTGTCCTCACCTTCCAAAAAAGAATCACATAAATGTCTACAGCTTTTCCCCAAAAGTTTCATGTTCCTTAGATTCCCTTCCATGTCATACCAACCTTAAATGCTTCAAAACAAAGTTCAAGGGCTCCAGTCCATTGACCCAACTTCTTTTATTAGCCAAGAAACTATTTTGCTCCCCATGTCAATGCAAAGGGCACCTGTATTCACAAGATGCTGATACACCTTGTTAAGAAGTTCAAAAAGTTTAAAACTGATGGCATTTTTGACCAGTACAGTGGCTCCTAAGCCCTGCAGACTTGCTGAGGCAAATTGCTGAGCCCTGCTCTCCGTGTTTCAGACTTGGAATGTTGGGGCCTGATAATGTGCATTTCCAAGCTGCCAGGTGCTGCTGCTGCTCTGTGATCTGGGAGTTGTTGGCTGTTCCTTGCTTATTCCTGCACAGGTTGAAATATACAATATTTGGGGGTAGGCCTGGGAAAGAGGGGAGGGAGGTCAGGAGACTTCATTGGTCTGCTTGCTCCTGTATTTGTTTCTCAGTTAACCAGAATAGTTATTCCCTGGCAACCTATGCCAGGTACCATGCAAGCATGCAAGGCACTTTCAATGCAGCCAGGACAGGACGGATCCAGAATACTCACCACCTGCTGTTGTTTTTCCTTTTAGAGATGGGGCTCTCCTTCTCCACCTCCTCCTCCTCCTCCTCCTCCTCCTCCTCCTCCTCCTCTTCCTCTTACTCTTTTTTTGTGGTACTGGGGATTGAACCCAAGGTATTGTACCTTCAAGCTCTTTTTTTATTATTTTTTGTTTCAAAAAAGGGTCTCACTAGGTTGTAGAGAGTCTTGCAATGCTGCTGAGGCTGTCCTAGAACCTGCTATCCTCCTGTCTTAGCCTTCTAACTACTGGGATTATAGGCATGTGCCACCACACCCAACGATATGGAAGCTCTTCTATGGTCTCCAATTCCACTCTCTCTAGCCCCTCCCATTCTGCTCATCAGCTACTGTTCAGAACCTTCAATCCCTCTCCAAATCTCCACAAGACAGGTTTCATTTGTCAAAATCAAAACCACAGAAGCCAGGATAGCAAAACCAGATGGAAAACCAAGAGTTTCTGGAAGCATCTCCTATTTTGGCAAGTGCTTCCCTTTTTTGAGGGACTCTGATCATTTCCTCAAGGTCCCTTATTAGCATGGCTCATCCCAGTCACAGCCCTTGGTCCCCTCTGGGGACAAAGGTGCCTGCTTATTCCTTCTCATTTGTTCCAGGGCCGGAGGAAAGGAGCGCTCACTCCAACACTGATAACCAAGTCTGAAGGGCCTCAGAACTGCTTCCAGGGGACAGTAATTCAGACCATGATTTAGGACACTTACTTCCCTCTGTCCCTGTCACCAAGGCCTGAAGGAAAGCAATCTACATTCTCGTTGACCTCTGAGGCGCCTGCCAGACGTGTCAGCTATTTCCCCTTAACTACTCCTCACAGTTTATTTTTAAAGCCTCCCTCTCGCAGGGAAGACACCACTCGGCTCCCCTTTCAGCATCCTTTGGGAAGCGAGAGGCAGCGTGGGCTAAGCTGTCTTCTCTGGAGTCATCAAGACGCTTGTCTGTAGCCGGGATATTTCTGGGTCTATTAGCTCTGCTCAGGGAATAGGAAAATGTCCTGTGATTTGTAACCCATCCTGTGAAGTTAAGGGGAAACCTTTAAAGTAATGATATTTTGGGGAGCATACACATGGGCTTGCTTACTTCGATTTTTAGGAAAGCAAAATATACTTTTCTTCATAATGAAAATATGTGTCCTAGAGACAGTTATTTATGGGCTAACTTTAAATTACCAGGAACCTAACAGTGGTTTAACAAGAGATGGGGACCGGTTTTAGAATAGTTAGCGGTGACATAGATTCATTCGTCATCCACGAGTCATTTCACATGGATTCATATCATATCCGTTTGTCAGCCATGAGTCACATCATTTCTTAAAATTCCAGAGTTTCTCCCAAGCACATACACCCCTTAGGATCCCAAGCAACTCTTCTACTGGGTGAAAATATGTTAGTTGGAGGATTGTGTAGATTCCAAATTGCAGAGTTTCTCCATTCCAGTATTGAAAAATGGAAATATTATTCATATACAATATGACCTATCAGGTAGGGATCCTTGGTAGATATTATTATAATTAGTTCATCCTTCCATAGGTTATAAGGTACAACCAAGTGATGTGTCATTGGCTTTTTCTTTTTTTTTTTTTTTTTGGAATTGAACTCAGGGGCATCTACCTTTGAGCTACTCCCCCAGCTCTATGTACTTTTTATTTTGAAACAGGGTCTCAGTGTTGCTGAAGGTCTCCCTCAGTTGCTGAGGCTGGCCTCAAGCCTCAATCCTCCTGTCTCTGTCTCTGTCTCCCAAGTACTGGGATTACAGGTATGCACTGCCATCAAGCCCAGCATGTCATTGGATTTCTGCAAACTCATCCTATTAAGCCTTATTTTAAAGGCTTCCTCAATCACAAGGACACACATTGCAAGTAGGTAATGTGAGTGCTCACAGACAGCACCATGTGGAAAAGAAGAAGCTGTCGAACTGGTATGAGGAAAAAGATGCAAGTGCTTCCGGGTCACTTTGAGGATGACCTTGCTGCCATTTATGTCCATTAGGCCTGTGATCACTACACAGCACTGACTGTTCTTTGTAGCTATCTCCTTAATCTACATAGAGTCTGAGCTACGTTAAATGGTAGCTCTGGTTTGCTTTTTATTTTAGTTTGAAGGTGGGCTCAGGTCTTATGCAGTGTCTTTTTCTAGAAGAGAAATTTAGATTTGACCTTGAGGAAGATCTATTCTTGCTGTGAATGGGAATGTTTTAGAAAACCTTTTCTGGTCATATAGATATAAAACATGTGCTTCCTACCAATTTGGGCAAGTTCTTAGCAAAATATTCTTAACACAGACACTTCTGTCTCTGATAACAATTTGTTTAAAAATATAAGTTGGACACAAAAGATTGTCCACATCACTAATCATCATTAATCATTAAGGAAATGCAAATAAAAACCACAATGAGATGCCATCTCATGCTAGGCTGGGTATTATAAGGAAAAAACAACAAAGCAACAAAAAACAGAAAATGGCGAGTATTGGCGAGGATGTAGAGAAACTGGAACACTTGTGCATTATGGTGGAAATGTAAAATGGTACGGCCACTATGGAAAACAATATAATGTTTCCTCAAAAGTTGAGAACAGAATTATCATATGATAATTCCACTTCCAACATAATTGGGAGCAGAGACTTGTCAGCTATTTGTACATCCATGCTTATCCCACCAGCATGCCTAACAGCCAAGAGGTAGAAGCAACCCAGTATCCACTGACAGATGATTAGATAAACAAAATGTGGTACATACACACAATGGAATATTATTCAACCTTAAAAAGGAAGGAAATCCTGATACAGGATACAACATGGGTGAGTCTAAAGGACATTGTGCCGAGTGAAATAAGGTAGTCATAAAAAGACAAACCCTGCATTATTTCACTTATATGAGATATCCAAAGAAATCAAACTCATAGAAACGGAAAGTAGACTAGTGGTTGCCAGGAGCTGGGGGGAAATGAAGAGTTGTTATTTAATGCATACAAACTTTCAGTTTTAATAAGATGAAAAGAATCCCAGAGATGGAAGTTGGTGATGGTACATGTTGTATCGCATAATAGGATTTTCTTCCTTTTACCTTACAATATTGTGCTGAATGGCACCCAACTGTATACTCAAAAATGTTTATGACAAGCCAAGTGTGGTGGTACATGCCTGTAATCCCAGTAATTGGGAGACAGATGGGAGGATTGCAGATTTGTGGGCAGCCTTAGTGACTTAGCGAGATTCTCAGCAACTTAGTGAGACTCTGTTTAAAAATTAAAAATGAAATTGGGCTGGGGGTTTAGCTCAGAGGTAGAATGCCCCTGGGTTCAATCCCTGGTACCACAAAATATATATACATATACATTGATATACATACATATATACATATACATATACATATACATGCTAGTTGGATATCTAAATAGGGAACCACAATCTTAAGGAGACTGTTTCTTCCTAAACAGTAATATGAACTACATGAGGCTCAAAATCATTTAGTGTGGATTTTTTGGTGTTTGATAAGCAATGTTATTTAAAACATAATAATCTAGAATTATAGAAAATGGAGAGAAGTCTCTGGCTGAATGTTTTCACCATTGGGGCAGGTCAAGGGTTGGGGAACTGTAGACCTCACCTCACTGTGGAGGTAGGAAGGCGCTTCCTTCAAAGGAAACACATGTTCGACTGTCAGTCAACCTGTGGCATAAAAACAGGCTTCAAGAGTGAAGGGGTCAAGGGCATTCCTTCCTATGGTGGGTAAATGGGCTCCTGCTACATGGTCACAAAGGTGAGAGGAGTGAAGGAGAAACTGTCTAGGCAGGGAACTCCTTGTTCCATTAACAGGTGAGAACAGTGGTAAATGAAATTCAGCTTTCATCTGTGCTTCCCTACACTTGCAGCATACTCTGTCCATTCCTCTTCCTGGCCTTGCTAACAGAACTCCAGTTTTGTCAAGGTAGCTACCCTTTTCCACCTGTCCATCTTCTCTGGAAGCCAGTCCCACCCTTGCCCCAAAAGGTCTAAGCCACTGATACCGATAGGTGGACAACATACCTCTGGCCATTGGCATGTTCAGCTAGCAGGCAGACATCCGTGAAAGAGTCTCTTGTCCATCAAAAGAGGTGTACAGGAAAAAATGGAAAGCATTCTCCTCCAGATGTGAGTCTAGACAGCATGGTTATCCTACTGTAGTTACACTGTCACCATGAAAAGTGCTAGCTTTGAACAAGAAGCTGACAGAGGGAAAATGCAGAGTAGAAAGAAGGGGAGGAATCATTCTGCATGATGAATGCAAATGAGATCACCAACCATGTAACCATCCTACCTTTCAACTTTTTAGTGTTTGAGCTTTTGGAATCAGGATTATCTATAATGTGCAATCAGAATATTCTACTTAACTGATTCAGAATTGTCATGGTCATACCTTCTTGCTTTCCTTAAACAACAACAACAAAAGGTTTGTTAGAGATGATGGTCTAGTGTCAGCTGTGCCTTTGGAGATAAGAGGAACTCACCACAGGGTAAGCAGGTGGCCTGAGGAAGGGCCCCAGGAACCTGGAGACAAGGTTACAAACAGCAAGAGGTGACGAGCAGGGGAGCCCAGAGCAGTGATCCATGGTATGAAGTGACAAGTGACAGCAGGGCAGGCTTGTGGGACATGTCAGCATGTCGCAGGGGCTTCAGAAATGTGAGAACAGAGGAATTCATTGAAGACAATGACCCTGTTCTGACATGCAGAGTAGGGGCCTGGATCGTTTAACTGGTTAGTTAAAGGGAAAAGTAAAGTCTGAAAGAGGAAACATTTGGAGGCATTCAGATAATATTAACTATAAGGAATATCACAGGATCTCCTGCCAAGAAAATGAAATTTCTGTGTGATTTCTTATACCTCTCTATTTCCTATAAGGATACTACCCATTAAAATGACAAATTTAAATTGCTATATTCAGGAAAATGGGAATAAAGTCTCTCTCCACCCTCTGAATGAGTCAGGTAATTCGTCATGGCGAGTCAGGTGAGAAAGACAATCACAAAAACCCTCATCAGACCTGGAAGAAGTGTGAAAAGATAAAGCAGGATGATCAAAAATATGATTTTTTACCTTAATTGTTACTTCCAACTCATCATTGTAATGTGTACATACAGGCAAAACTAATAAGGAATAAGAAGCTATATTTTAGTTTAATAATTGTTCTATTTCTAGAATAAATATAGTCATGAAAATTTACTGCCTTTAAAAATTATAATAAAAATGACTGATTATACTTGGCATATTTCCCCCTCTGTGGTTGTATTCAGTTAAAATTATAAAAAATACTATAATTTTCCAGAGGCCATGGCTACCTGACAGAAGCATTTGAAAAACCAATGACAATTTGGACTTCTAGGCAACCAGTGGCTCATCTCCCTGCCTCAAGTAGCTGCCCAGGTGAGCTCATGCCAGCAGTACCTGTGTTTCAGTAGTATCAGTTTGTCACAGGTCCTTACAAGCCCCAGCTGACAGCTGTCCATCGTACCACAAGCTAGTACTTCCACAGGAAGCTCACAGACCATGTCTGACTCTCAAGCTGCCCCCAACATGGATGCTTCCTCAAACACATTCACCCCTAAGCACCAGACAGACCTTGGAACTTTCCAAAGTTCTCCAAGTTTAAAGATTTCAGAGCATCAGGGACCCAGCCTAAGAGAAAAATGGGAAAAAAATCATACAAAGATGTCATCAACTGTGATCACACATGAGGGAGCCATCAAGATGGGTTGCCTGATAATTATTGACAGGTGTTTGGAGAAGAACATACATTACTTGATATTGGTGCTAACAAGAAAGGGTTTCAGAGCAGGATTAAAATGCAGAAAGAATAGCCAGGTGTGGTGGTGCATTCCTGTAATCTTAGTGCTTGGGAGGAGGATTGCAGGTTCAAGGCCAGCCTCAGCAACTTAGCAAGACCATCAGCAACTTGGTGAGACCCTGTTTCAAAATAAAAAAAAGGGGGGCTGAACGTGTAGTTTAGAGGTAAAATGTTCCTGGGTTCAATCCCCAGTAACACACACACACACACACACACACACACACACACACACATACACGTACACACACACACATACACACAAAATGCTGAAGGAGGCAACAGTCAATCCCATTCCCACAGCTGCTAATTCACTACACTTCAGAACTCTGGATGCCTTTATATTTATCCACCTTGCTCATATTTATGTTGTGACCAAACCAAATGATTGGACCGTCAACCCTTTTGTTCTCTTGCACTATTTCGTGTGGGCTTGGTATGTTAATTAAACTGCAAGAAGAAGAAGAAAAGAAGAAGAAGAAGAAGAAGAAGAAGAAGAAGAAGAAGAAGAAAAAGAAGAAGAAGGATTTTATCTTAATAAAGAAAAATATGAGCTTTCTACAACAAACACATTTCCCAGTGGATAAGCTTTTCACAGAGTAATTATTTCACTTCTCCCCAAGATTACTGATTACATTACACAGAAAAACCAAGAGAGGGCTGTTTTAGCTTCCCCGTCTATCTATGGTTCTTGTGCAAACTTACACTTGTTACCATGAAAAATGACAAATTTGCCATCTGATCAAAATGTTAACAAGGTAACTGTCAGTGAGATGGATCTCTGGCTGTCACTGCAAGCCAGAACATGAGGATACATTGATATCTCTCAATACAACCTCTGCTTCCCCCACGCTCACTAACAACATTTCCACAGTGAGGGTAATAAATCAACTGGAAATAACAAGCTATATAGGATCTCTGGTATATGATAGATTCATCCTAACAGTGCTATCTGCAAGATAGAAAACAATTGATAATGATCTAAAGAAAGCCCTAATCAACTGCCATTTGCCATAATGGGGTAGATGAAGCAGAGATATGAAACCTTAACTATATGATACATGCTAAGGCAAAAAGCGAACGGCTTGCAAATAAAACCCACAACGATAAACACAATGCAAATGACTTAACATTCTGTGGGGTCAGGTAAATGGAAAATAGAGTTAATAACACAGTCCAGATGTAATAATTCTATTAGACATTGATAAACATAGGCATCATCACAGCAACCACGGGTTCATAAAGAGCCACATTGTGGAGAATTCTTTACATGAAACAAATACAGACTCTGACTCAGTTCCTGGCTTAATGGACTCTCCTCCAGCACTTGAATGCTCTTTAGGATTCCTTGAGCAACACTGTTTCTGAGCCTTCAATTCAATGGTTTAACCAATGCAATCATTTTCTTCTCCATAGCAATATGGCCCAGAGCCACACCAAAGCAGAGAACAGAGAAGCAGAAACAAATGTGGGAATAGAAGGAAAGGAGAAATCAAACATAAGAATGGAACTCCTGAAAGAAGATCATGATGTCTGGGCATGGTGGAACACAGCTATTATCCCAGAACTTGGGAGGCTGAGACAGGAGGATCACAGGTTTGAAGCCAGCCTCAGCAACTAAGTGAGACCTTTAGCAATTTAGTGAGACACTGTTTACAAATAAAAATAAAGTAGGGCTGGAGGGTAGCTCAGAGATAGAATCCCCGTGGGAGGAAGAAGAAGAAGGAGGAGGAGGAGGAGGAGGAGGAGGAGGAGGAGGAGGAGGAGAGGAAGGAAGGAAGGAAGGAAGGAAGGAAGGAAGGAAGGAAAGAAGAAGGAGAAGGAGAAGAAGAGGAGGAAGAAGAGGAAGAAGAGGAAGAGGAAGAAAGGAGGAGGAGGAGAAAAAGGAAAAGAAGAAGTCAGATCACATAGACAAGGAAGTATGGCTTCAACTGCCAATGAGCTGCCTCCTGGCTGTACCCTTAGGTGTTAAGAGCAAGGAACTCTCACATGGCCACTTTAGTCTCCTGACTCTCTCCCGTAGCTTGCCACCTTTTAGCCATTCCTACTTCTGCTATTTCCAGATGTTCTGAGCTCCCTTCCTCCCCAGAGCCTTTGTGCCTGCTCTTCTCCTGTCTGGGATCTGTGTCATCCCTTCTTCCAGCTTAAATCTCTCCCTAGGATTCTTCCCTGTCCTTCTCCTTTGAGTAGCATCCTCTCCCAGACCCCTGGTCTCTATTGCAGCTTCTCCCAGTTCTATCTGGATCATTCTTGTTTCTAAGCTTCTTGTACATTCTCTGTTATATAGTAACAATTGACCAATCAAGTCCCAAGTTTTCAGTCTTGTAAATATCTCAACAAAATTGACTCAGGTGCATTAAAATAGGTTGGAAATCAAAATCTAGAGTTTATATATCATATATAAATATATATACATAAATACACATAATGCTCTCATCATTCATCTATTACTTTTCTCAAAAGAATAGACCTCTAAAATCATAATAATTATTTCAGAGTTACCATAAGTGGTATATGTGTTTCTCAGTTTAAGCTTTTATACGTGTTCCATATCTAGGACAATCAGAAAAAAATGGGTTAAGTACAACTCCGATCCTGGGCTCTGGGATACTGGAGTACGTGACTTTGAACCTCCATACTAGAACTTAGTAGATGCGTAACCCTTATGCAAGTACTCTATTTTTATGTGCCTCAGGTCAATCATCTGTAAAATGGGGAGAACAGCAACAGCCACAAAAGAGAGTGCTGTAAAGACTAAAAGAGTCCATCCAAGGAGAGCGCTGTAGAGGTGACAGGCACATAGAAGCCATAAAAATTCATTGGCTGTTGCTTTTATACCAGCAAGAACAGAGGTAATTCTGGTATATTTAAGTGAATTAATTCATGCTAATAGATGTTAGATCAATGAGCCATGTTTTTCATTACTGATCTTTATTTTATCACTAGCCAAAATAATATTATGTTCCTTCTAGTTCCATATTCTCAGACGAAATGACAAGAATCAGTCCTGGACATCAAGTCACTTTAAGCAATGCCCATAAATACAGTCATTTCTAATTTGAGGAAACTTGAAATAGTATTGCTAATGTTGGTTCAGACATCTCAAAAGCACTTAAAAAGAAGAAAAAAAAATGGATTCATAGACCTATTTCATACAAAAAATGAACATATTTGATACACAATCATTTGTTCTGGATGATGATGATCTTTGACACCCACTTCTCAAACATTTGTCTCTTCATCCACTCCATAATCATGCAATTAAGCACTTAAAGTGGGCCACAGAAGAGAGATAGAATAATAATAAGAACATAGGTGTACTGTGGCACCTGATTCTAAAGAGGCCACATCCCATCCACTAACAGCTGGGGACAGATGCATGAGTCCTGCCACCTTGGCCAAGTTTTGGATCTTTTTTTATTTTTACATATTTGGTTATATATCCCTCTACTGATTAGAACTTGGAAACAAAAGTGTCCATTCAGATATAAAGGAAGAAGAGATGGGTAATAGTCCATCAATAAAATAATTGAGGGGGGCATGAGAGTGGAAAGAAATCGGGTCCCAGGCTCAGCGTGTAGCTCAGTGGCACAGCACTTGCCTAGACTGCACAAGGCCCTGGTTCCATCCCTAATACCCAAAAACAAATAAATAAGGAAATAAAACAAAATGGTTCCCACTGTCCTTATACGGCAATAGTTCTTAAGCTTTAGAGCATCACAAGCCTCCTGGATTGATTCTGATAAAAATGAAGGATCCCTGCGGAAATGCAAACACACATAAATGTTCACATATAATAACTAGGGCTTTAAGAAGCCCCCGAAGCCAATCTATGCACCATATGTGCCAGGGTTAAAACAAAACAAAAAATGACTGTGAAAACTTCAAATTCCCCGTACTTCCTTTGTATATAAACACTTCTTCAGATAAATAAAAATAAGTAAAATGAAATTGAGTTTAGAAGAAGAAGGGCTAAAAACTCAGGATAGACTACTATAGATTGAAAGAGATTTGCTTGGTTACAGTCTAAAACTAAGGATGTTTGATGAACATATAATGCAATTTCTATTAATTAAATGCAAATTGAGTAAGACAGACCTGTCCCTGTATAGTTTTTGAATAGAGAATAATGTGCCAGGTTTTCCCTCCAAAATTAGTTGGAGCAAGTTTTCTGTTACTAAATAATACAATATGGGATAGAAGAAAATTTTAATATCAGGTGCTTTGATATTATTCCCTTGAAGAACTATTATTTCCTATTTTTTCCACTAAAATAGTACTTTTTTCATTTTCAGCCAGTCTCAAATGGGAGGTACTTATCTTGCCTACTGCTCAAATTAAACACTGCGTATTCACAGGAGCAGACATGCTCAAAATAGCAGTCTTCTAAAAGGCTCACATTCAGTATAGAAAACATTGCTGGTGGGGATGCAAAATTTTTTTTTAAAAACGTCTTAAAAAACATTCAGAAATGGAAGACAAAACATTTAAAACATTCTTACACTTTCATGTGCTTGGAAATAGAAAGTTAACATACTTCATGAAACAATCTTTGGGCATCATACTAGTGAAACATCTTTACTTACATCTTGAATTAGATGGATAAGGAAAGAAAAAGAGCATCAGCAGTACTTAAATGCAGAAACCCGATTATCAAGAGGAGATCATTAGAGCCCACTGTTTTCACCAGCACGCAGAGCAACCAGTAATTGAGTTTTAAGAAATCTCTGAGGTGGTTCTCAGTAGAGAAATCCAGATGTGGCAACACAATCTAGTTTTCTTTAATTACATTATCTCCTTCAAGGAGATAACTTTCACAGCTCCACAAAGCAAATCGTTTATGGAGAAGACAGGCAAGGACAGTGGGTGAAAGCACTGAGAGGTTAAGACCTTCAGAGAACTTTGGATTATATGGAGGGACATACAGGAATCAGAGCCATACTGAGGAAGAAGATGGATGTTCTGTCAACTGGTACTACTCTCTGGAAGAGCATGACATCTGACTCCTTCCTCCACTGGCCAAGATCTCCGATATTACCCTGTGTGGTCTCTTTATCACTGAAAAAACATGGCGTAGCCCTTAGTGTTGAACACACATGCTTAAAGCTGATCTAGAGTTTTCCAACCCAATCAAAGCCAAAACTAAGACTTTGGCCATGGCTATGCTGTTCAGAGGAGGAAGAGGATAGAACATTCAGTGGAAGTTATTTTCTGGGACACAACATTACAGGGTAAGCAGACTTCCATTCTTTCTAAACTTGGAGGGGGGTCTTTGGTGATTGCAGGAGCCACATAAATAGAATACGGGCAGTGAAGTGATGAGTTGGTTTGCACTGGCTCACAGAGCTGTTTGTATAATTTTCAGAAATTTTGCAAGCTGGTTTAAAAAGCTGTTTAAATTAAATTATGTAACTCATACTTAAATAACTTAAAAAGCAGAGGTGATAAAATATTCAGAATTCCTCACTGCCTGATTATGTCACTACATTTTACTATTATCTAATATCCTTAGATAATATGTCTATATTATCTGTATGGTACAAATGCTGTTAAGATAGTGTACTACTGCCTCTTTCCACCTCAGTGTACAGTGACATCAAATGTGCAGCTGCAAATCAGCTACGGTAGGGGTATTTATGAGACATAATTGGCAAACACTACACATTTATTGTTTTCTTGGCTATCTAGGCTTACAAAAGTATGAAGAAAATAATAATGCATTTAAAAGTATATTGTTGCTGGGCACAGTGGTGCATACCTGTAATTCCAGTACTTGGGAGGGTGAGACAGGAGGATCGCAGATTTGAGGGCAGCCTCAGTAAATTAGTAAGACTCTCAGGAATCTAACTAGACCCTGTTTCAAAATAAAAAAATAAAATAGGTCTGGGGTGTAGCTGGGAGATAGAATGCCCCTGGGTTCAATACCCAATACCAAAAAAAAAGTATGTTGTTTCTGTAGCTGTTACATGTGAATGGCACAAAAAGTTAAGAAAAAATTCTTTGGTATTCTCAACTATCTCATTCAGCAAAAAAGTCGTTCATGTCACTGACAAATGAGTAAAGTTTTGACATATTTTTTTATTTTTTGTCTTCCTTCTTAACATAAACAACACCATCAACCAACACTCATGTCTCATCTCAAGCATACCTGTTTGTCAGTGACATGAGGAACTGTGTGGAGGTGGATAATAACCAAGTAAGAAATCTTTATTTGAACTTCTCAAATCATGGTTTAATTGCAACTATAGGTTGACCATGAATATAGGAATTCAGCATCAACAAAGACATTCTATGGAAATCAAACTGGCTATATGGAATTTATGATAAAGATTAGTATATTTTTCATGATTATTCATAAATTGTGTTATCTATAGTCTATATCAGTAAAACATATGACAAGCTAACATGTGTGTATAAGTGTATATGCAAGAACCTGGTGGATAATATTTAGCAGCACACCGCTGGATGGAAATACAACAAAAATTTACTTAGCAAAAGATGACCACTCAACTTTCCTAGAGACAACTTCATTATGACTAAACATCAGAGGCTAGGAGTTTTGTTGAGTTACTGTTAAAGTTCAGTGAAGCAATTTTACATCTTTAAAGCTACTTGTATTTCACTGTAGTACTGAAAGCTATCCAAGCCACTTCCTGAAAAACCAAGTCTAAACCGGGCGTGGTGGCGCACGCTTGTAATCCCAGTACTTTGAGAGGTGGAGACCGGAGGATCCGGGTTCACAGCCAGCCTCAGCTCTCTCTCTCTCTCTCTCTCTCTCTCTCTCTCTCTCTCTACTTAGTGAGGCCCTCCGCAACTTAGTGAGACCCGGTTTCAAAATAAAGTATAAAAAATAGGGCCGGGGGTGTAGCGCGGAGGTAGAACGCTCCTGGGTTCAATCCCCGGTACCGCAAAACAAAACAAAACAAAACAAAACAAAAAACAAAAACAAAGTCTACCAAGAAGGTTATAGATCTGAAGTTCTGAAGTCTCTTTCTCTTATTTTGAGGGTAGGTAGGGGAGTCATGCTAGGGGGCAAGCAGACAGGAGAGAATGGGAGAAGTCAACACCTTGTCAGTTGTTAGTAGACTACTGAGACATAGCTATTAAACCTAATAGGGAAGAATTAAATTGAAAGGTTGTAAATGTGAAATTCTTAGGATAACATGTGTTCCACATGTATCACAATAATATTAAAAGGTTCTGTTCAATGTTTAATTGTATCCAAATAGATTCGAATTATAATCCATTTAATTTCAAGGACAAAAAAGATCTTTAGTCAACTATTTCTGTGGTTTTTAGGGAGCAATAAACTTCTCCCAAACAAAGACAATAGCAAAACAGAAATAGGATGCCAAAATAGATTTGTAATTTTTTAAATGTTTCTAACTAAGGAAATTTCAGATTTTTCTTTTTGTTATCACCTTCATGTCCTATGAGAAAGTTCACCAATTGGCCACAATGATCATTAGGAAGGAACCAAAGTACATTTACTCAGAGTGTTCAGAAGAGGAAAACAGAAGAACACTGAACTCAGCACTAGAGGTCATGGCTTGATCACGGCTCCACCTCAACCTCAAGCTCCAGAAACACTGCCTAACAAACACTGGACACTGTTGGGAGGACGGAGACGGTCATGTGCCCTCTTTGCTCAAGAGAGTATGAAGGATGCAGAGACCTCAGGAGAAAGATGTCCTCAGAAACAGTACTGAAGGGCTTCTAGAATGTACTTGCTACTGATGCATGTTTTTTTTTTTTAGACTACTGACGTCTCTGTTTTGATTTGTTCCAAGTTATTCTGAGCCCCCGTAGAGAATAAGAACCCCAGAAACTGCAACCTGTTGGGCTCTGGTTTGGAAGAGTACAGTGCTGTTTGATCACACACTTTTCAAGACCAGGCTTCACATGCTAACCACATCTTCCTTGCAAACAAAGATTTGCTACTTTGAATTTGTTTTTTAAGTTCCTGAAATACATACACCTGGGATGTCAACCAACACGTGGGTTTTTTCTTTGACTTCTCTCCATGGGAGCCTCAAGGCACGTATGAAGGACATGAGCACTGCTTTCATTTTCCAAAAGAAATCAGCTTTCTACTGGGAATTCAAAGCATGTTATTCCCTATAGTGATTTCTAAGAACTCACACAAATGTGGGGTGAATAAAACCAGCAGGGAGGTAAGCCTTAGACAAGAGTACATTTGTTAGTTTTCCTTTAATGTTTCAGAACTCTGACCTTAAGAGAAGCCAATGCCAGGCACTTACATGCAAGGATGGGATGGTGACCAGATGGAGGTAAAAAGACCCATTTGGGGGAAACTGATTCATGGGGCAAGCTCTGATAGGAAGATGGAAGGCAGCTTTCTCTACCTCTGAATTCTCTGGCTTTGCAGGGGCTTCCTGTAGCTCTGGGGCTTCACATAACATTTTCTACCAAATGAAGATGGCAACAGAAGCTGAGCATGTTGGCCTACTGGATTCCAGTACTTGGGAGGCTGATACAGGAGGATTATGGGTTTGAGGACAACCTCAGCAATGTAGTGACTCTCGGCAATCTAGTGAGACTCTGATTCAAAATAAAATAGGGCTGGGGGTGTAGCTCAGAGTAGAATGCCCCTGGCTGGGTTCCATCCCCAGTAACACACACACACACACACACACACACACACACGCGTGCGCACGCGCGCGTGCGCAACAGAAGCGAAGAACTCCACGTTCCTATCAAATGTGACAGTCTGAAAATCCATCCTCTCCCAAATTGGCCATGTGGAATAACAAACAAAAAAGAACAATGGGCATTCTCAGCCCCTCTAGAGTCCCCTCATTTGTTACAACCTAAGCCTGACACCTTGTTTTATCTGAGCATTTCAGTTCACAGGGTCAGAAGAGAGAAGGAACTTTACCCCCACTAATGGGGACCAACTATTGACAAAGCACTTTATAAGTATTACATCATTCATGATTCTCCCCACAGCCTAGGGAGGAGATATTTGGATGCTTGTCTTATAGATCAGGAAAGCAAATACATATTTATTGAGCACTAACTACCTGTCAGAAACTGTGCTGCAGAGTTTCCAGAGAATGAAGCAGATGTAGCCCTTGACCTCATAGAATTTACATCTCAGCTGAGTTCAGAGAAGTGATTGGCCAGGCCATCGGCAAATAACCTTTAGCTAAAAGTGGGAGGTTGAGTGGGAAGGAGACAGGGGAAGAGAACAGGAATAGCTCAAGGAATACAAGAGAGAAAAGAAAGGGAAGAAAAGCAACTGCCCAAGGATACCCAGAAAATGAGCTGAGTATCCACAACCTGGATTCCAGTCTGTGCTCCTTCCACCTCGCCAAGTCACAGACTTGCTGATGCACATCTCTGTTGACCTCAGGGAGTGCCCAAGAAGCAGAGAAAGAATAGCAGGCATGGAACTTTTTCCATAGACTGTCCTGTTCCCTGGAGTTTGAGCATCATCTTTGGAGAAGAGTTTCCTTTCATGGCCCTGAGAAGAACAGTAACTGAGTTTCAGATCTAAGGTGAGGGTGAGAGAGGTTCAGAACACTCCTCTTTATTAATATTCCTCAAGCACACAGGTAATGAGCTTGTGCAAAAGACAGCCCCCTCTGGCTGCCAGAGACAGGAAGCCAAAAGAAAAACTGTATGTCATGCCACCCTATTATAATAATAGATTAAAAGGGCACAAACTGGGTACTAATTAGCAGTCATGAAAACACCAGGCTCCAGATTGCTCATTTTCATATCCAGGCAGTAAAGCCTCCACATGCACAGATAAGATGGAAGTAAAATCTCAGGGTGCAGCTGCTGAGGCTCAGCAGGCAGGAACTGGGGGAAGCAGCTGTGTCCAACAGCACGACCTATACTCTCCAAAGACTCCAAAGGCCTTCAGGTAACCGCCCAAGAATTAAAAATCAGTAGCCCAGAGCGAGGAAAGCGCCTTCTAACTCAGCGAGGGACAGCAGGAGACCTTGCCAACACCTGATTGATCATCTTCAAGTCCCTCTTTCGGAGATGTATTCCTGTCCATGGTCTCTCCCAGGATTTTATGCAGAAGGCTACTTCAGAGAAATGAGATGGTTTTATTAGCATGCAGGGGCCAAAGTTTAGCCTGAAGGGGAGATACCTTCATCAATAAAATCTTTTTTGATTAAATTCAGTCTTTCTTCTTGGGTCTGCTCAGAGCTCGGAAAATAAGCTGGGTGTTCTTTCTAACTTTTATCCCCAATTTGTTCCCTGAGGATTTCAAGGATTCTGTTACCGTCAGGGCAATGTGTAAGAAGAATGAAAGGAGTGTTCTTTCCTTAACAAGTTGCCTCTTGATAAATTCACACCCAGTAATTTGGTCTTGGAAATTCACCACTCAAATATCTAGCTTGGTCAGCTGGCTATGTATTCTAGGTTAACTAATTAAACTATATTTTTTTAAAAAACATGGCTGTACATAGGATATATCAAGAGCCACATTTTAAAAAGGAATTTGAGATATTTTTGAATAAGCAAAAGAATATGTCGACATTGTATGTAAAACAGAAGCCAGGTAAATTACTTGCAGCCTTTCTACTCACACAAAAGGGCCAAGTGGAATGAAGCAAGTGAACTACACGATAATCACTATCATATTCATTTTTTTCAGCATTATAATGAGGGCCATATATTACTTAATGGTAAATATTCCACTCACTGTACCATGAACTATCTGGGGGAAACAAATCAAGACCCTTCTTTTTTCAAATATCAGTTCCACATTAGAAAAGAGATCCATATTTAATTATTTTCCTTTAAGGATCCGGGCAAATGTCACCAGATTGAGACTGGGTCCTAGTCTCCACACCATAGCAATTTGACTTGCCAAATATAACCTTTTGGAAGACCTGATTTGTCATTCTGTTTCTCATCTTTCTCCTTTGAATACCCTTTGTCTTAATTTGTCCCCTCTGCACTGTCTGGGCTGATATTCAAAGAGGCTCAACCATGCTTGGAAACTGGCCAATCAGAATGGGACTGGACACCAGACATCAGCAGCCTGTCCAGCCTTCTGGGTACATACTGCCCAAATATCCATGCAGCCCCAGCTGTTTCAAAGGTTCTAATGATAATATAGGCCACCTTCCAAGCATTTGCCTGCTTAACTGGATGCCTGAAAAGACAATTCGTAAATCTCTAATGGGGATAATTCCAGCACACTTACCATGAGCCATTAGGAAAACTATTCTCAGACTCAATGGAGGCTATTCTAAGACTCATTTTATACCACAAGGATAAGGACCTTGGCATGGACCCCAGCTCACCAGGAAACCCTGACCAAGACAGTTCCATCCTCCAGAAGAACCATTCTTTTCATAAAGGAAACCCACTCTCCCTCAAAGAGATGCTAAAAGGTCAAGTAAGAGAAGACACTGTGATGTGTTTTGCATACTTCCAAAGAAATATACTTTCTAATCTCAAGTCGTAGTTGCTAATAAATGCTTTCCCTTTTATATAAGCGTTGAAGGATTTTTTAATACATACACCCTTTGGTGCTCATTAAGAAGACACTAATTCTTCATGGGTTCATAAGCACATACATAACTGAGGATAATTTGTAGCAACTGTGCATTACCAAATGAAAAATCCTAAGGAGAGGATGCACAATGACTGGGAATGAGTGTTGTTCTTTTCTTCTTTCCTTTCTTTTATCAAAGATATTGTATTGAATTTTCTTCAGAGGGTTTATTAGTGCCTGTTTAATATTATCCCTCTCTTTCATGTGAAAACTTTCATTAGAATCCTAGGCAAAGCTTTAGGCTTTCAATGAGGAGGTTATTAAAAAATAATTAATATCCAAATGGTGCTCAAAATACCACATTATAGCTAATCGACAGCACTATTACGGGGCTCAGAGATGTGGGCGATATTAAATGCCAGAGAGCCAAGCCTGATCCATCAGTAATTTCATTATTTCCAAGTACAAAATTAACTTCTTGGGGAGGGGAAAGACTGCAAGGCTCCTGGAGACCTCATTTGGTGTGAGCAGATGATTTCCTTGAGGGGCCTCCATGCAGAGAATTAGACGTGAGTTCTCATTGGCCTCCATCACTAATCCTCCACTTTCCACGTTCATCATGATAGGATGACAATAAATACATTTCTGGGTATCACTCTGGGCCTCTTTTTCAGATTTTCTTGCAAGCCAATCCCTGGAACAGAAAAGAGCTGCCCTCCAACCTCCTGGTCTCAGCTCACCGGAGAGCTTTAAGGAGAGGCTGGGCTCAGGGTCCCTGGACATCCAATGATAGCTCAGTTCATTTCCTGTTTAGGAAGCTCATTTATTTGGTTCCTGAGGCAAAATGGTTAAATTAATGCACATACAAAATGGAACCAATTCAATCATTGTCTTTTTTTACTCTGAAACCAGCCAAACAAGTCTTTACATCTTAGCAGTCTAAATCAAAATTTCTTAATTCTGATCTTTCAAACACTACTACCACAGTGCTGCTCTGAAAGAAAGAGAGAAACAGAAATAGAGGAAGGAAGAGAGGGAGGGAGGGAAGGAAGGAAGAAGGAAATAGTAATAAAAACATCATAGCTCAAAGCAGTTTTAGAAATGATGCTTATTATCTCTCTCCCAGGAGTTTCAGGAAGAATATTAAAGTCTGAGAATGTCTGCAATTAAAAATTGCATTTAATTTTGTTTGAGCATTTTTCAGTGTTATTTATCATAGGATTTTCTTTACCCCCCCATCCCCATTTCACTCTGTGATCACGCCAGAGAATCTAACTTTGAGAAGTCAATCAGCAACCGCTCCCTGCATTAGGTGTCTGCCATCGATTCTGATGTGATTACACAAACATGCACTCAGCAGTTATCCAACCTCAGGTCAGAAAAGGGTTATGCACTCTTCAAGGGTAGGTTCCCAAATGGGTAAGACATGTGCCAGCTCTTCCAAGGACTTACACATGTCCCCAAGACATAAAAATCTGTGCACTAAAGACTATTAATGCATCCTTTCATTTTAGGTCAAGAGTCAACTGTGGAAGGTGAAATGTCAGGAGTCAATGAGACAAAATATGAATCAGGCATGGTCACTATCCCTAGGGAGGCCACCATGACAGAGTCATAGACAATTAACCAGAACCACAAGATGCGTGGCATGGACAAGGAGGAGACTGGTTCTGTATCAGTGGAAAAGGAAGAGCTGTAAGCATGGTGGCTGTGGAATCGGTCTCCAGTGAGAAGGATGTTCACTGCTGGGTGGAAAAGGACAGATGGGTAAGCATGATGAGAACCACTGAGGTTGCAAACGTGAGGGAATTGTCGCTCTAAGTCATTCATCCCTCTAATATCTCAGACACACAAAGAGGGTGATAAGCAAAGAATTCCACAGCATAGCTAATCCCTTCAGACCAGGAAGCCACTGCATCCACGTTCTATACCTTGCCATATAGAGCATCTGAAGTGGGCTCCTCTTGTGTTGACCAACCAGGCCTGTATCTCCAGCAGCAATCTTAGCACAGCAGACATATCTCAAGGGATATCAGCCCAGGGATACGCACTGCTCCCTTCCACGTTCAGGGAAACAAACGAGTCCTTAAAAACTGGCTAGTCATGATCATCATGTAAGTAAAATCATTTTACATGACCATGAGAGGAAAGATCCATTCATTGCAGTGAAGCCACTTATAGAGGACTGCTGAATTCAGAGAATGCTATACTGTAGACATCTCAAGACACCATCTAAAGAGGAAAAGATGAAAGTAAGCTTAAAATCAACAGATATCACATGACAATGAGCTGATGTGAAATGGTAGTCCCATCCATCACTTGCCAAGTGACATGCAAGTTGAAGAACAATAGGAGATAGAAACTAGCAGATTTTTCTGCCATCAGGAGGGACTTAGCTGGTCAAACAGACAGTGGTGCTGCATATAAACAAAGTGAGCTTTGAACCTCCTAAGCAAGCTGACAAATTGCCCCCTGGAGTCCAATCCACAGCCTCAGTACCACTCTGCCACGATGGCTTGTCTCCTGTCTCCACTGCCTCATGGTTCTCCATGCCAAGAAGGGCGGTCAGTGTGATTAAAATAGCCATCAACAAGATAGTTGAGTAATTAACCATCTTCTTTTTAAAATATAATTGTGGTCAGCAAGATTGATGTGCTCTTTTGGTCATTAACAATCCAGTTAACAACTGTGAATTTGAAGTTATCACTTTCCAGAGCCCTGGTGTTAAAGAGGTGAGGGGGTAGATTATACTCCGGCAGAGTTAAGAACTGGAAAATTAAGCCAGAATGTGAAAAGCAAGAGTACAAAGCAGTATTCCTCAGAGAGTGCTGTGGACTTAAATGGAAACTGGGCATGATTAATGCTAGAGGATGTGTTCAATCATTTTAAGGGGAAAGATCTTTATCAATGCCCTATGTCATGGCAATATAACATAGGTGGGGGTGGGATGTCCCTAAAGATTAAACCCAGACTAAAATCAACACTGTTCAAAATGAACCACCTACTCATGATCATAAAAATATTTCTTCATATTGAATCAAAGGCAGAACATATTCTTTGGTTGTGTTTGCGTGTTCTCAAAGCAGTGATTCCTGAAAAGTATTTCAAATGCCATAATACTATGTACATATATGAAATTATCAATGCCAACCTCAACAACATGTGTGGGGAGGGGGAGAGAGTGGGGTGGAATCTGGAGGGAAACACACCAAGTCCTGGGTGCAAGCATGCTCCTATCACTCTGAACCTCATTATAATGTACAATTACAATGCACCAATGAAAGTATACTAAAAACAGATAGGGAAACTTTTAAACTAGCCTTAACAAAATATTAAAAAGCTGAATCACATAAGGCACCATATTTTAAAATTATATAAAAATCATAATTACATAGTTGTGCTGATTACTAGTAATATTATCTTTACACCATCACATTCTGACCGAGCCTTTTACCTGACCAAAGCTTACTATTGGTCCATGTGTTTTATTTGATGCTCATAGGCCACCCAAAGGGAAAAATAGCTTATTTTTCCACCAGCCTGTTTGCTCGTACCACAGAGAGTCAATTTGAGGCTCGATGCAGCCAAAAAGTAATGTTGTCCAGGTCCCTTCTAACTGTAGTCCAATGAAGAAGAGAGAGAGAGAGAGAGAGGGGGAGGGAGAGAGGGAGAGAGAGAGAGAGAGAG
>PVJS01025105.1:0-28137 GCA_004027185.1 Glis glis
TCACAGTGGCCAAATTATGGAACCAACCTAGATGTCCATCAACAGATGAATGGATTACAAAATTATGGGAAATACACACAGTGGAATTCTACTCAGCAATAAAGAAGAACAAAATAACAGCATTTGCAAGAAAATGGAAAGATCTGGAGAACATTATGTTAAGTGAGATTAGCCAATCACAAAAAATGAAGGGTCATATATTTTCATTAATATGCGCAATTTAGGGAGTAGTGGGGACACAAAAGGGACTCCAATGACAACGGAGAACCCTCAGTGGTTCAAGGGAAGGGGTACAAGGGAAGGGTAAGGGTAAGAAAGTAGTGAATCTATGGAATTACTGTCATAAACAATGTGTATATATGAGATTATACCAACATCATTCTCAGTGCTACATGTGGGGGGGAGGCGGGGAGAGGGACACCAAGAGCTCTGTGCATGTATGTTAACACCAAACTGATACTCATTGTGATGTGAGACTACAATGCACCAATAGAAACATAAAAAAAAAAATAAATAAATAAAATAGGACTGGTAGTGTAGCTCGGAGGTAGAATGCCCCTGGGTTCGATCCTAGCACCTCAAAAACAAACAAAGAAACAAAAACTGGCAAGGCAATTGAAGATACAAAAGCTGTAATAAAGAATCATAATGAATGCTTGAGGCTAAAAATATTAAACAGAGAAGAAGGTCTTTTGTGACTACGTTAGCATTTGGAATATGACTAAGAATCAAGGAACTTGAAGATATCTGAATCGAAACTTTCCAAAATGAAATGTAAAGAGCAAACATAATGAGAAGTGTACACAACCAAATGACCATGAATCATGGCATGCTTAAAAAACTTATAACATATGAATAATTGTAATACCAGGAAAAGAAAGAGTGGAGCATATTTACTTGAAGAAATAATTGCCCCATGTTTTCCAAATTGTGACTCCAAACCACAGTTCCACGAAGCTTAGAGAACATTAAAGAGGATAAATAAGGCCGGGCGTGGTGGCGCACGCTTGTAATCCCAGTACTTTGGGAAGTGGAGACCCGAGGATCTGGGTTCGCGGCCAGCCTCAGCTCTCTCTCTCTCCCTGTCTCTCTCTCTCTCTCTGCTTAGTGAGGCCTTCCGCAACTTCATGAGACCCGGTTTCATAATAAAGGATAAAAAATAGGGCCGGGGTGTAGCTCGGAGGTAGAATGCCCCTGGATTCAATCCCCGGTACCACAAAAATAAATAAATAAATAAATAAATAAATAAATAAATAAATAAATAAGTAAGTAAATAGGATAAATACCAACAATATTAGCATCTAGGCACTTTATACCCAAATACCAGAGAATCAAAGACGGAAAAACTTGAAAGAAATCAGATGAAAAACAGCAACTTTGCTTTATGAGAAGGAGGATCAATGTATAGCACACTTTCATGCAAGCAGGGAAGGAGTGAATGAAATAGCTAAAAGTTTAAAAGAAAAAACAACCAATATAGAAGTCTGTATTCTGCAAACTATCATTCACAAGAGAAGAAAACACTTTCTCAGACAAAAAAACTTAGGGAATTAATTACTAACTGAACTGATCTGCAAGAAATATTAAAAGATTTCTTCCAGGGAGAAGAGAAATTATTCATTTCTCTTATTTATAAAAGTCTGCAATCCTCCTTATTTATAAAATAAGACTTCACAATAAATAAATAATGTCAGGGAAAAATTTAAAAAGTTAAATAAGGAAAATTATTTTTAATATTCTAAATTATTTTTAAATTATAATTGTTCATGACAATAATTGTTACAATATTTTATGGAGTTATATTGCACACATAAGACAAATGAATCACAGCAATATAAAAGAAGGGAGTGAGGCATTTGAATAATCTCTTAAAAATGGAGTCCACTCCAAAGGAAAGGGCACAGTGTCATTTGAAGGTGGATTTAGATCATTTGTAATCCTTAGTTTATGAATTAGTGGATTTAGTAATAAACTTTAAGCAACCATTAGAGGAAAAAAGTGTGATTTGTCTGCTACAAGAGATGAAAATAAAATTATCATACAAAATGCTCCATTAAAACTAGAGAAGGTACAAGAGGAACAATAAGAAACAATAAGTATAGAAAACAATTATAGAAATTATTATTTGATATTACCCAAATATAAAAATAGTCACTTTAAATCATTAGTGATCTAAACACACCAATTAAAAGCAAGAGCTTGTCATTGTGGATAAAAAGAAAACACATCCCAAATATATGTACTTTTCGGTACTAGGGATTGAACCCAGAGGCATTTTACCTCTGAGCTACACTCCCATTCCTAGTTTAGTTTTTATTTTGAAACAGGGTCTCACTAGATTGTTGAGTCTCACTACATTGCTAAGGCTGTCCTGGAACCTGCAATCCTCCTTTCTCAGCTTCCAAGTACTGGGATTATAGGCATGAACCACCATGTTCTGCTTCTGTATGCACTTTTTAAAAACTCACTTTACATTTAACTTTCTGACAGGTGGTAAGTTAAAGTATAGAGGAAGACTGGCCATGCTCATACCATGGTTTAGTAACACACTTCAGGACAACAAAATTATTCAGATTAAAGTGGGGTATTGTTTAGTGAAAATTTGGTCATCAGTCCAAGTTTATAGTCCATTTTTTTCTTTTCCTTTTTTTAAAAAAACTAATTGACAAATGAAAATTATGCATATTTATTAGGTGCAATGCAATGTTTTGATGTTTGAAAAATTATTAAATCAAGCTAATTAACATATACATTATCTAACATATCAATTTTTGTGATGAGACAATTTAAAATTTAATCTTCAAATTATTTTGAAATATAACATACATTATTATTTATCATAATAAGCATTTTGTGCAAATGGTCACTAAAATTATTCTTTCGGTCTAACTAAACTTTTATCATTTCTAAACATGCATTTCCTCATCCGCCTTTTCCATAGCCTCTGGAAGCCAAACTTGGACTATCTTTTTATGAGTTTGAAGATTTTAAATTCACATACAAAAGAGATCATGTTGTATTTGTTTTTCTGTGTTTGACTTATTGCACTTTGAATAATGTCCTCCAGTTCCATCCATGTTGTCACAAATGACAGAAATTTGTATTTATTTATTTATTTATTTATTTACTTACTTACTTACTTACTTACTTACTTACTTTCTTATATTGGAGACTGAACCAAGGGGTGCTCTACCACTGAGCAACATGCCTATCCCTTTTTTTATTTTTATTTTGAGACAGGGTCTCACTAAGTTGCATGGGCTGAACTCAAACTTGCAATCTCCTTGTTTCAGCCTCCTGGGTTGCTGGGATTAGTGTAGGACAGCTAGAAATTCATTATTTTAAAAGGCTGAATAGTATTTATTCCATTGTGTGGTGTATGTGTATATATGCAAAAATCACATTTCTTTATCCATTCATTCATCAATGGACATTTAGGTTGCCTTATTATGTTAGCTATTACAAATAATGCTGCAATAAACATGAAAGTGTAGATGTCTATGTGATATTCCAATTTAAGTTCCTTTGAATATACACTCAAAAGTGAGATACTCAAAAGTGAAATGTTAGATCACAGAGTAGTTCTGTTTTTACTTTGTGAGGAACCATTCTATTGTTTTGCATAATGGGTGTATTAATTTACATTCCCACCAACACTGTACTAGAAAGAAACGTTAGCTATTTTATGTGTTGATTACAAAATCATTCCTCAACTTGACTGAATTCATTTATTAATTCTAAAAGATTTTTGGGAAAGTCCTTGGGTTTTATATACACAAGATCATGTCATCAGCAAACAGATAATATCTTATTTTTAATCTGGTACCTTTTATTATTTTATGTGAAATTTACTTTTTACTTTTTATGTTTTTATCTTTATTGACATAAAATTTTAGGTAGTTCTGTGATACAATATAATGCAATGTTTTTACATATACCTTGGATAGTGGTCAAATAAGGATAATTAGTTCATACATCATCTTAAACAGTTCCATTTGTGGTGAAGTCATTCAAGATCCTTTTTCTAGCTATATTGAAGTATACAATGTATTAATAACTCTATTCATTCTACTGTGCAATAGAACACCTGGAATCATTCCACCTATCTAACTGCATTGAACTCACAGATTTTTTAATCTTTCCACTCATAGTGATACATTCATATATGTACATGACATTATATGGTCACATGAATAAATTATTTTTTAAAAAACTCTTAAAATTTAATTAATCTCAGTGGTTTGGCCAAAGAAGCCTTAGCAATTAGAAGCTGGAGGAGATTTTCCCCCTTGGAGGTTGAGATTTCCAGGTCCACAGAGGTTATCAGAAGTGTGACCAACCTTTTAAAAGAATCACTATGCTCATAAATAACTGAGAAGCAGAACTGTGCATATGCTCTGTAAGTGCAAATCTCACTAAAAAGTAACTTTTTATATTTTACTCACTGAAGAAAGGAGGAGAATCGAGGATTTTGTCAAGTCTCTTTTAATTTTGCAGAGGCAATATTTATGTTAACGAAGTTAGACTCATTACCTCACTTCTCAGGTAATTTTGTATGTGTTAATTTACATATTTCTCTTAACATTACTAATGAATAAATCAAAGAAGTGCCTGAAATAGACTACAAAATTGTAAGCATACTTATTTATACTCTATATGATGTATGAGTGTTCATGGAATAGACTGTTTCAGATTTTAGTGATTATTTTAGGTAATTAGTTCTTTTTCATTATTTATTTGTTTGTTTGTTTGTTTGGAGTATTAATTTTTAAATGATCTCTGAATATCTGCATTTCCTATATAGTCCAGGTCAACAGATGAAAAACATAATAATTAAAAAAAATCTCTTGGCTTGATCAGCAGGCCTCATGATTTAAATATTTCTTGAGCAGGAGTTAAGGGGTAATTGAGAAATCTATAAGCAGAAGAATGTTATAATGGCGTTTCATGGAAACTAGACCATCCTAAGCAAAAATAATCTTCAAAATAGAAAAAAGTTGATATATCCAGTATGGTTATTATTATGAACAATTTTTGATAATAGCTAGATTTAATGAGGCATTAAAATGATAATGCTGATTATTTAGACGTATTATTGTATTTTGACTGTTTAATAATTGATGAGGAATTCACAATTTCTCATTCTACTGTCCACATTTTAAAATTGTGAACCAAATAATTTGCAGATATCACCCAGAAAATGAAGGGGAAGCAGGGAAATCCTGAACTTTCTCTTCTGCACAAGAATATTCATTAGGTTGTCATGATGCACTGTGAAAAATGAAATATAAGGTAAATTCATCATGGGGAAACGAGAAATTATTTGGACTGAAGAGAAGTAAGACATAATTTGAAGAGATGGAGAATGGAAACAAGACTTATAATGTGCTAGTGTGATAAAGAAAATTAAAACAGCTGTAAGTGTGCAGCAGGGACCTACACCATAGCTCAGCAGTACCAACTTAACCACCTAGTATTGGTCTGGATAGTTCATAACATTCTCTGCTCAAAGAATTTTCTCTTCATTTAGAAAAACAAGGCTAGTATAAGAAACCACATATAATTCAAAGGATTATCAGAGAAAGAAATTCACATAAAATATTTTGCT
This sequence comes from Glis glis, assembly GCA_004027185.1. NCBI lineage: Eukaryota > Metazoa > Chordata > Mammalia > Rodentia > Gliridae > Glis > Glis glis. Next base: position 5,609 of record PVJS01025105.1, read on the forward strand.
AAAACACTGGAAAATCATATAAATATATCAGTGTAAGGAAACCATTATTATTATTCACATATAAGGCAGAAAAATCATAAATGCTTCTGTAATGGTAAGTGAATTACAATACATACCAAGTATGAACAAAAATGCAAATGCTAACATTTTTATAATAATGTTATAAACATATAATTTTATATAATATAAATTATAATTATGCTAATATAATTCCTCAATTCTAGATTTTTCATTGATGAAAATGAAATAGTATTGAGATTAGATTTCACCATTTAAAAATTTTAGTATTGAAAAGATAGCATCTAAACAGATTATTTATGATTTGAAAGGCTTCAAAACAAGCACAGGTAAATAAATTGAAATTTAAAATAGTTATTTTAGGACAAGGCAATTTTAGCAAAAGCTATGAAAACAAGTAAGCAGAGGAGAGGACAGGATAGGATGTTGATAACTCATTAAATATTGAAATTTGTAGCAGATGTGTTGTAGCACTCTTGTAATCCCAGTACTTGGGAGGCCGGGACAGGAGGATCATGGGTTTGAAGCCAGCCTCAGCAATTTAGTGAGGCTCTCAGCAACTTAGCAAGACCCTGTTTCCCAATGAAAAATAAAAATAGTTCTGGGGGTGCAGCTCATAGGTAAAATGCCCCTGGGTTCAATCCTAGAAGAGGATGCATTTGGGGGAGTAAGTCAGGCAGATACTTTCTTTTTTCAGATAAAATATTTGAATGAGAAACTACAGCAGGGAAAGTGGTTATATGCCACCAAAAGGCAAATAGAAATTTTAGGTTCTGAATCAGGTCACATCTTTTATGGAAGAGGATGTACAGGGGAAAAGAAGGACTCACACCTATTTTTTATTAATGTATTGTTTCATGTTCTTCATTTATTATTCATTCTATCTTTATTGAATTGAAGATTATTGCTTCAGTATTCATGAGGAGAGAGAGAACAATTTAACACCTATGTTTTAAACAGCAATGGAAATGAAAGAATGGTGCGGCAGAATTTACTTGGTCTCAGATTAAAATCATGATCAGAGGAAGCTCAGATTCATTCATTAAATTTGTTATGGAAACATTTTCTAGAGCAGTCAGCCACCAGTGACATCAAATTCATTCTGGATCCCTGGTAACTAGAGAATGAGTAGAATTATCAAACCTAGAGGGCTGCTACAGATTCTCTTAGAGTCTGTCTCTTAAAGTCTGTCTGGGATAACCATTCAAAATTGCTATGCCCAGGCAGAATTAGAAAAGAGATTTTTACACAACAGTGTAATGTAGTCAATAAGTGGAATATTTGTAGGACCTAATTTCATTTCAAATATGTTATGTCCTTATTTCTCTTATTCTCTGAGGGTTGAAAACAATAGTATATCAATAGATTTGGGAAAGAAAATTCAAATGGAAATATATACATTCATTTGATTTCAAGATACTTTATTTTCTCCATTTATTTGACACTGAGTTCCTGATTAGAAGCCAGTGCTGTCTTGCGTAATTCATACATATTTCCTGAAACACCAGAAGCCTGGTTCATATTGCTAAAATGATCAAAAATATTTTGAAAGATTTTGACCTAAAGACAAAGAAAGACATGAGGAGACGGCCTTGCCTTGTGTATGCCTACCTCTCAGGGCATTTGCCTTTTTTTCCCCCTTTGGTGGTGCTGGGGATTGAACCTGAAGACATTCTACCTCTGAGCTACACCCTCAGCTATTTATTCATTCATTCATTCATTCATTCATTTTTGAAGCAAGGTCTAAGTTGCTGAGGCTGGCCTCAAACCTGTGACCCTCCTGTCTTAGCCTCCCAAGTTCTGAGGTGCAGGATGTGGCCTCGCTGGGAAAGTGTGAGTGGTGTGTGAGGAAATCCTTCTCTGCATTGTGTGCTTTACACTTGCTCTTCTGCAAAGGCTGGACAGAGTATTGAAGTAGTCAGGGCAGGGGGATGGCTAAGAACAGAGGATAAGGGAGGAGACTGACACCGAGGTGCCTGCCAGCTGTCCTCAGGCTCCTGCAACCCCCATTGTTTTACTTGGTGAAAAGAAGGACACAAAACAAACCACCTTCTGAAAGATGGCATTTGGGGGCTTCTGGCTTCCTCCTGCGCTCTGGTGCAAAAATGTATGCCTTGATCTAGTCACTCACACTTTGTGAGTCATGATGAAAAAGGAATCGATTATAGAGACAGATGGAACAAGAATGAGAACTGGCATTGACCTGGAGAGCACCAGGCAATGAATGCATGCACCGTGGGATATAGTTTTCTCATTAAATAGAACGGATAAAGGGATTCTCTCAAAATGGAAATAGTTTTCTTTTTTTGCTTCCCAGGAGCTGAGGTTGCATCCTGGTGGCTAAAATGCATATTAACAGTTTTGTATCTCAGAATGGAATCCCAGATTGTCAGTTTAGAAGCCCTATAATTAATAAATAAAATCAATAAAAGTTATGTGCTTTTCTCCCTAGGAAATAATGTTATTTTCTGCCTTGGAAAGACTCAGGATTCAGAAGCTTCTGCTCATCTAATGTCAGCCTGGCATTGGTGCAACAGGCGCCTCAGGGACGTGATGCCCCAGTTCTTATTTCTCAATGTAGAAGCAAGTAGTGTGTGGGAATCACAAACCTCATGTCTGCAGAACTAATGATCCCAGTGAAAGGCTGAGCTTGGTTCACACATCTCCAATGTCTAAAATGCCCTCCAACTTTCAATATCTTGATCACTGAGGATTCCACATTTGCTTTTCTCCAGCTTCATTCAGGTATAGTTGACGATTTAAAATTGATGATTTGATTTATATATGCATTGTGAAATATTAGCGATCATCAAGCTAATTAATATATTCACATTTTAAAAGCATATTTGAACCTGGGACATTTACATAGCTATTTTCAAAGAAAAGATGTCAGTGTCTAATTTTATATTCAAATAATAGTCTTAGGAAAGTGTTACATTTATGAATCTTTGCATGTGTGAATATGCATTTATTTTACACCATTTCTTCATTTCTATTTAAATGCATATGTAGACTTTCTATCCAGGTTTATTCTACTTAAAATATATGAATATAAAGGTAGATTGATTTATGCTGTCCAGGGTTAATGAAAAATTAATGTTATTCTGATTCTTTTTCCCTTCTGACTTCCTCCCTAGGACATAATATTATTTGTTAATTGATTTATGAAATTTCATATTAATGCTTCTGTTTGGGCATTTTCAATTAATGTACCTTCATGGGTTAGACTTTTTCAGTCGTGAAACTTGGGTCTTTTTCTAGGATTTTTTTCTTTTAGGTAATTTTATTTATTTATTTGTTGACAAATAGCAATTGGACATATTTATGAGATATGATTTGATGCTTTGATATGCTTCCAAAGTGGAATGTTTAGACAAGGCTAATTAACAAATCTTTCTCCTTGTTACCATTTGGGGGTATGAAACATTTATAATTTACTTCTTCAGCAGTTTGAAAATAAATCTGAATAAACATATTATCTACCACAAACTTTTGCCACACTCCCACCCATATATCTTTTGGTGACATCCATAAAATTTATTATCTTGTCCTGAGATCCATTTCTCCTGCCACTCCTTCATAAATGTTCTTTGTCTAAAACTGTAGAAAAGCATCTTGCTCTTATTTCTTCTAACTGCATTCTTTTATGAAGATTCCCATATACATGTAAAATTAATAAACTTTGTATGCTTTTCTCTTGTTAATTAGCCTTGTAATAATTTGTCTTCTAGATCCCAGCAAAGAGCCCACACAGAACACAGGGATAAGGAGGAACCTGTCCCCTGCACACCTTTCCTCACTGGGCTCGTGCTTCTTGAGCTCTTGTTCTTGGGATAGAGGACTTTAGGATGTACTATTCCTGAATGTGTAATAAAACTTTCTTTTCATTTTTTGTGAAGCAGGACTGATCTCCCTCTGTTTTGTCTGTGGCGTCATCTTATCATTCATCAATTGCCTGCAGGCGGCCACAGCACATTGGGAACATGGGCAACCTCACCATAATCACAGAATTCCTGCTCGCAGGGATCTCAGGCTCCCGGGAGCTCCAGATCTTGCAGGGTCTGCTGTTCTTCACGATTTATGTGGGAGCTGTGACCGGGAACCTTCTAACCATTGCGGTCATTGTGACAGATTCTCGACTTCACTCTCCCATGTATTTCTTTATAGGCAATTTATCCCTCATAGATTTTGGTTACATTTCTGTTACTGTCCCCAAATCAGTCATTGACTCTCTAACAGGGAGGAGATGGATTTCTCTCCCAGCATGTGCCTCTCAGACTTTCCTCTTTATCTTCTTTGGGTCCACAGAGTTCTTCTTCCTCGTGGTCATGTCCTATGACCGCTATGCTGCCATCTGCCACCCTCTTCACTATGGGCTCACGGTGACCCCGAGGCTGTGTGTGCAGGCAGCAGGGGGCTCGTGGGCCAGCGGGTTGGTCTATTCTGCCATCCACACAGGAACGATATTCAGACTCCCCTTCACAGAGTCCAACGTGATCCACCAGTACTTCTGTGACGTGCCTCAGGTCCTGAGCATCTCCGCCCAGGCCACACGGTCCTCAGAGGCGGTGGCCCTGGCTGTGAGCACTGGCCTTGTTTTACTCTGCTCTGTTATCCTGCTCTTCTCCTATGTTAACATCTTCTCCACTGTGCTCCAGATGTGTTCCTCAGATGCCCGAAACAAAGCCCTGTCCACCTGCTCCCCCCAGATCGCTGTTGTTACCCTATTTGTCATTTCCTCCCTGTTTGTTTGCTTGAACCCTGTTTCTCATGCACCCACACTCCAGACCCTGCTCACAGCCATGTTTTACTCCATGGTGCCCCCCTTCCTTAACCCTGTCATCTTTAGTCTGAGGAACAGGGAGATTAAGCGTGCTCTGGGCAGGATGCTGAAGAGAGCCTTCTGGTTCCTCTGAAGAGCCTTTGTTGTTAGTTTGAATTGAAAATAGTGTTTTAATAATCAAAGTGGAAAACAATTGTACATAATATATGACTACGAATTTGAAAAATATTAATATATCTCCCATTCTGTAGGTTGACTTCGTAAGAAAACCCAAGTGCCCACTGATGGATAAGTAGATAAAAAATTATTTGCACAGATGTGTACCAGACATAGAAAGACAAATAATATATAATAAACTTATATGTGAACTCTTAAAAAGTCAAATGATTAGAAGTAGAGGGCATGGTCATAGTTTCCAGGAGCTGGGATGGGGGAAGAAATGAGGAAATGTTGACCAAGGGTACAAAGTTTCAATTACAACATGAATAAATATGCTGGGGACCTAACATATAGCTGGTGACCATAGTTAATATTATTGCATCATGATTTGAAATTGTTCTCATTTCTATAAATACACAAATAGTAACTATGGGTGATGATGGATGTGTTAAATAATTTTATTGTTGTAATCGTTACACAATGTATATGTAGTAAATAGTGATAGTGACACACATGCACACGGCAGTTGGTGAGACCCCCCACTTCCTCCCCACTACCACCTTCCCCATACATGATATTGAGATTGGCACTGTTATTCTCACATATGTACATAATGTCAATAGAAGTGTTTCCTTCATTAAATTTCCCTCTTCTCCCACCCTCCCCAAGACTGTAGTGGATGGTGTTGATGTTGATTGATTCATTAGAAGTCTCTCACATGAATGACAACAGATTCAACATGACAAGATCTGAGGAGACTGTGGAGGAGAAGAGATACGTCTTCTATCTCACCTTCCTTCCATCAGCATCGCACTTTTATTGAGAGTTATAACCAAAACATATTAATCACAGAAAACAGCGAAGCAGTCATGGAGTGAGTCAGGGAAAAACATCAAGGTAGTCACAGATGAATCAGGGAAGGAAAGGGTGAACAGGGAAATTGTCTGGGTCTTTGCTTATTGGTCTCATTTGGTCCTTGGAGATTTGTCTGTGTGCATAAACCTCCACTTGGGTGGGCAGTTTGTGCCCCTCCCAAGCTTGACTGAGGTGACCTCAAAGCTGATGACTAACAAGGTCTGCAATACCACCCTTGCTACACTGGTGTTTCTCTTCCATTATCTAAAGTTCCTCTTGTATCCTGATTACTCCCTAGCTTCCTCATAGTAGAGAAAACATATGACTGACCCTTCACTTTCTGTGACTGGATAATTTCACTTAACATAATGTTCTCCAGAGCCATTTTCCTTAAAATTACATAATTTTGTTCTTTATTACAAAGTAGATAAAATTCCATTGTGTGTATATTCCATAATTTTGTAATCCACTCATCTGTTGATGGACACCTATGTTGGTTCCATGATTTGGCTATTGTGAATTGTGCTGCTCTAAACATGGATATTAATATATACTATAATATTCTGATTTCATCTCCTTTGGAAAGATACACAGGAGTGGTATAACTGTATCATATGGTGGATCTATTTCCAACTTTCTGAGAAATATACACACTGATGCCCATAACAGTTTAAAAAATTTGCAATCCCACCAACAGCATAGAAGAGTTCCAATTTCCCCACATCCTCACAATCATTTATTGTTGTTTGACTTCTTGATGATTGCCATTATGATTGGGGTTACATGGAATCTCAGTGTAGTTTTGACTTGCATTTTCCTGATTGCTAATGGTCTTGAACATTTTTTCATATATTTATTGGCCATTTGTATTTTTTTTTGTGAAGTGTCTATTTAGTTCAATTTCTTATTTCTTGATTGGGTTGTTTGTTTTATTGGTGTAAAGACTTTTAAGTTATTTGTATATTCTAGATATTAGTACTCTATCAGAAGGGTAGCTAGAAAGATCTCCCATTCTGTAGGCTTTCTCTTTAGACTCTTGATGGTTTCCTTTGATGAGCAGAAACTTTTTAGTTTAATACCATCCCAGTTATTAATTCTTGTTTTAATTTCCTGAGCTTTGGGTGTCTTGATGAGGTAGTTTCTACCTGTGTGTATATGTTGGAGTGTTGACCTATGTCTTCTCTAGTAACTTCAAAGTCTCTGGTCAAATTTCCATGTCTTTGATACATCTAGAGTTGACTCCTATGCAGGGTAAGAGGTAAAGATTTACTTCTATTTTTCTATAAATGGATAACCAGTTTTCCCAACACCATTTGTTGAAAAGGCTGTCAAAGGTGATGTATGTGATTGTCACCTTTTCTGAAAATCAATTGGCTATAAGTGTATAGATTTATTTCTGTATCATCTACTCTGTTCCATTGGTCTATGTGTCTGTTTTTGTGCCAATACCATGCTATTTTAATTACTATAGCTTTGTAGTTTAATTTGAAGTCAGGAATTGTGATGCCTCCTGCATGGTTCTTATTACTGAGAATTACTTTGGTTATTCTGGGTCTTTTGTTTCTCCACATGAAATCTAGGACTGATTTTTCTAGGTCTGTGATGAATGACATTAGTATTTTGAGAGGGACTGCATTGATTCTATAGATCACTTTTGGTAGAATGGCCATTTTGGTATTATTTATTCTGCCTATCCAAGAGCAAGGAAGATTTTTTCATCTTCTAAGATCTTCAATTTCTTTCTTTAGTGTTTTATAATTTTCATTGTAGAGGTCTTTTACCTCCTTGGTTAGGTTTATTCCTAGGCATTTTAGTGGTTTTCAGGTTACTGTGAATGGAATTGTTTGCTGGATTTCTTTCTCAGTGGATTCATGGTTGGCATAAGAAAAGCTATGGGCTTTTTAAGATTGATATTTGTATCTTGCTATTTTCTAAATTTGATAATCAGCTCTAGACGTCTTTTGGTTGAATTTTTTGGTCTTATAAATATAGGATCATGTCATCTGCAAATAGAAATAATTTTACTTCTTTTCCTATTTGAATTTTTTTTTTTTACATTCTTCTCTTCTCTTTTTGCTCTGGCAAAGTCTCAAGGACTATATTGAAAAGGAGTGGTGAGAGTGGGCATCCTTGTCTTGTTCCTGATTTTAAAGGGAATTACTGCAACTTTTTCCTATTCAGTATGATGTTGGTTTTGGGTTTATTGTATTTTGCCTTAATGATGTTGAGGTATGTTCCTTCTGTTCTGATTTTCTGCAGTGTTTTTAGCATGAATAGGTGTTGGGTTTAGTCAAATGCTTCTTCACCATGTACTAGATGATCATGTGGTTTTGTCCTTAGTTCTATTGATGTGGTGAATAACATGTACTGATTTGTGTATGATCAATCAGCCTTGCATCCCTGGGATGAAACCAACTTGTAGTCATGTTGTGCAATTTTTTATATGGTTTTGAGTATGCATCACTAATATTTGGCTTAGAATTTTTGCATCTATGTTCATCAATGATATTGGTCAGAGCAGCAGTGTTGTCTGTGAGGTTGAGAACCCATGAAGCCCAACAGAGTGCTGACCTCCAATTTCTGTGATCACTGGACCTACACTCAGCAGGGCCCAAGATTACTATGTTCTGAATGTGTGGCTCAGCTGGCTGAGGTTTGATGGCCCAGGGACAGCACCTCTGATCTGCTAGGTGTGATAACATGGAGCCCTGTCCCTGATAAGCATGTGTGCCAGGCACAAACTCTGGTGGCTGAGAGAGTGTTGGGTTCCCAGCCTGTAGCTGCAATCATGTAAACTCCTGGTGGCCCCTGGCCTTCCTGCTTTCAGGGTCCAAGCTCAGGCAGGAATAGATTGTACCATTCTTAGCCTGGGGCTTGGGTGGCTCAGTTATTTAGCCCCAGGGAAACTGCTGCTGCTCTGGGCAGCTGAGATCATGTGAAACCTAGTTGGCCCCTAGCATTGTTGTTTGTGGCATCATCAGGCATGAATATATGCTTTTCTCAGCTTGCATAACACCTGCCTGAGTTATTAGATTCCACAGAGAGCACTGCTTGCAATCCTGTTGTGATTGCTGGAGACCCTCCTGGGGTGTGGTGAACTGTGGACCCTAGGTCTCACTGCTCCAGTGTCCCTAGGGACTGTTTGTTAATTCATGTTTCTGCTGTGTCTGACTGTAGCCCCTGCCCCCACCTCTGCAGGGATGATTTGCAAACTCACAGACTCTGTGAGTCTGTTCATTGCTATGCAAGTCCCTGTAGCCATGAAGGCTCCTGCTGGGACACTTTCTAAACTCACAGTCTTGAAGAGAGGGGTCCCTGCAGGGAGGGATGAGTTCAGCTGCAGCTACAGGAGTTTGCTGGGTTGTTTGGCTGGTTGGTCTGTTGATTCACAGTTGACTTGATGAGGAATGATGTAGTCACTGGGTTTCCTGAAGGAATGTCCTATTATTTCTTGGTCCACATACAGCTGCACCCACAGGAGTTTGCATGGCAATTTGGCTGGGTGGTCTGGGGAGTAGTCTTGAGGTATTTGAGTGTGGAGAGAAGAATGTGGTTGCTTTTGATGATGATTTCCTGCAATCACTGGCTCTACAAGATTCTGCTTCTTTGCTGGAGTTGGTCTCTGGGAGCAACCAAGTCTTGGCAGCTCTCAGGCTTGCCAAGATGGCACCTGCCTCCACTCTCAGCTCACCAGATGAGATATGTGGAGCTCTTTTCATTCCTCTGCTTTCTGTGCCGCATCCAATTCCACCACTTTTTTCCTTTCTTCTGTTGACATCTGACTGCTTTTCTTCTCTTGCCAAGAAGCAGTCTTTCCGCTGGTTGAGTTCCAATTATCAGAGCAACTGAAACGTGCTGTCTTTTTTCTATTTCTCCATATTTTTGATACTTCATCTTTTGAAACAATTTTTCCTCAACATTTGTTAAAAAAGTTAACACAGTTGACAATTTTGGTCAATTTTCTTTCTTTTTTTTTTTGCGGTACCGGGGATTGAACGCAGGGGCATTCTACCTCCGCGCTACGCCCCCAGCCCTATTTTGTTTTATACTTTATTTTGAAACCGGGTCTCATGAAGTTGCGGAGGGCCTCACTAAGGAGAGAGAGAGAGAGAGAGGGAGAGAGAGGGAGAGAGAGAGCAAGAGAGCTGAGGCTGGCCACAAACCCGGATCCTCCAGTCTCCGCCTCCCAAAGTACTGGGATTACAAGTGTGCGCCACCACGCCTGGCCAATTTTCTTTTTTTGAAAAATGGGTTTATATTTATTTATGACTATGCCAGATTAATGGTCATTTTTTGTTCAATGAATTTTAAGTTATCTTCAGTTTTGTGCTGTTTTATATGGTGCTATTATAAACACTGTTGTACATATCTTCTGTCTTTTCATGTACAGTAGTTTTTATTTGGTATGCAATTATGAGTGTAATTGCTGGTTCATTGAATGGCAGTGCTCATAGTTACAAAAAAAGTCTGTTTTCAGAATGGTTGTTAGAATTTACATGGACAAGAGTAATGTATGACACTGTGCTGATCTGTATGTTTTCCAAAGCTTAATGAAATTGGTCTAAAATAATATTTAATTTGACTGGAAACAAGTTGATATATAAGTTAGCCTTAATTCTCTCAAACTTAGTCAAAGAAGGAAAAAATAGTTGAATTCTACCATGAGCTTCATTTTATTTCAATTGGAATTTCATTTGGGTTTTGTTTGTTTTTTTTTTTTTGGTACTGGGGTTGAACCCAGGAGCATTCTACCTCTGAGCTATTTTATTTTTTATTTTCAAAGAGGTTCCCATTAGGTTGCTGAGGCTGATTTTGAACCTGCAATCATCCTGTCTCAGTCCCCCAAGTACTGATATGGCAAGCATGCACCACCACACCTGGCTCAATTATAATTTTTGACAGCTGATCTTATCTCAATAGTATACTATTTAATATTCCCTCCTATTTAAGTTTAGGAAAATAGTGCCAGAATTATATAACTTCACTCATTAATGAATTTAAAAATTCTGATCCCCTTCCAAGGATTTTACTTACATTTGACCTTTGCTCCTCAGTGATTCCCTAAATGATTATTTACATGAATCGTCGCATCCTGAAGCATAGAAAGCATCTCAATATCCTGGGGACCTTTAAAATGTCCCTGAAATTTGCAGCTGAAATGTTGCAATTATGCAGCTCAGACATGTTAGTAAAAGGCTATTTTTAGCCATGGCTGGCAGTAGGCCGCCCCTTTGAGAATTCAGTCAAAACACTGATATAAGAGAGGCTGACACAGCTTCAACACTGGAGGTGCCTCACAACAATGCTATGCACTTTATGTAGGTAGGTCACACCAGCCTCTTAATGTTTAATGATTTGCTTATGAAGTTTGAACTCTAGATAATGAACAGATACATGAATTGCTATATATATTTTATAAAGAAAATCCTCTATATTATCCTTGTTCCTATCTAAAGAACTGAAATACGTGCTAGCTGATGATGTCATCAGGTTAATGGAAACAGTAGAAAAAAAATTTATCATGTAAAATCCTATCCATCTAAAAGCATTTTCCTCTTTTCTGGAACCTTATTACTAAAATACCTCCTCATATCATTAAATATCTTCTTTAATTTATTGAGTTTTCTTTTATTATAACCAATCCTTTTAAGAAATCTTTTAATTTGGATAAATTACCTTTTTAGGTAAGATAAAATACTTTATGTTTTTAGTAGTTGTTAATCAAAACACAGCCTAAAATCCTTTAGCTTTTTATACATAGAATTACATTTTGATAAAAATTTCAACTCAGTAATTTGCATTCAGTTAATGTCCAAAAGAAGGCAATCTTTACCCATATGAAGAACACATTTGGTAGACTCAAATATGTTGGCATTTGCTGATGTTAAAAAGGCAAGGATACTTTATATTTAGCATTTTTATTTACATGATTTAGATATTTTAAGGACGAACATTTATGAAAGCTTATACCATTTATATTTACTCAATTTACCAGTTTTAATAGCTATTTTAAATTATCTGTGAAAACCATGATGTTAAACAACCATAGTTAGTATTTTAATCATTTTTTCTTTCTATAAAGGAAAAACCCTAAATGAAAATGGTCATTATACTTTAGACATCTAACAAAAATAGACAAATACAATCCTGATTAGCAAGCCTCCTGGAGAAGAATCATGTTAATAATTTTTAAGAATATCTTTTACTCTTATTTTTATCAACAAATTTGAATTAACTTATTTTTGAAGAATTTAGGTCACATGAACTGAAAAGGTATTTGGATCCATTTTATTTCTTGTTATGATTATTTAATTTGAGTACTAATGTATTCAAAAGCCAATTTTTGATACCATAGACAAATAATATGTTTACATGTACCGACATACAAAGAGACAGAAAACAAATATCTTATAGCTTTAATTTGTCAGGTATCTTATTTTTTGCTGACAGGACACCAAGCATTGTGCCAGATGATAGATATCTATTTTGTGCCAGTGAGCAACAGACTACAAAATGGACACAATATGAAAGTCTATACAGCAGGGGATCTCAGAGACAGAGTCCACCAGCCAAAGCTGACACTAAATGAAATGATTTAGGTGGTCACTTGTTGCTTTGAGGAAGACTGTACATGAGTTATTACCACAGTATATTTTTTAGGGAGGAAAACTCTAAATATTTAGATTTTGATTATCTTTTATTCATTTATATATTTATTTTTATATTCATTTATTGGTGCATTGTAATTTTACTCAGTATTCTGATTTTGATTATCTTTTAGAATGAACCTTTATTTCTAAATTTACATTAGAGCCAAACTGGATAACAAAAACTAGTTTTTTCTTCATTTTTAAAGTCTTTAGCCTTTTATCAAATATTTACTCCAGGGATAAGTATTTATGGATAGCATGATTTAAAATGTTTTTAAAGCCTGAGATATGCATCCCTCACTATATTTTAAAAGCCAAGCCAGGCGTGGTGGCGCACGCTTGTAATCCCAGTACTTTGGGAGGCAGAGACCGGGGGATCCGGGTTCGCGGCCAGCCTCAGCTCTCTCTCTCTCTACCTAGTGAGGCCCTCCTCAACTTTGTGAGACCCGGTTTCAAAATAGAGTATAAAAAAATTGAGCCAGGGGTGTAGCACGGAGGTAGAACGCCCCTGGGTTCAATCCCCGGTACCGCAAATAAATAAATAAATAAATAAATAAATAAATAATCAAAAATAAAAGCCAATCATTATTTTAAGCAGGAATCAGTAAAGAATGACTGTAGGCTTCTTTTTTCCAAAAAAATTTAAAGTCAAAAAGAACATGTTTTCTTAAAATTTGCTGCAAATTATTTGGATGAGGACCCTATATAACAGGATAGACGGATATGATTTCTTGAAAAATAGAATCTCCGTCACCTTGTCCCATATTTAATCCCTTTTTTATAGCTGCATATAATGGAGTACCAGGACTCAAATTATCCTTAAAAGGATTATTGGAAGACCGCTGAGCTGGTGGAGGAAAAAAAGTACTGCCATCTTTACTCTCATTTTGCTTTGCAACCAGCTCAGGAGGCAGTGAAGGCTGGGCAGCAGCATGGCGCATATTCTCTTGGGGGGACTCTGTTAGCAACAGGGAAAGCTTGCATCTCATGAAAAGGTTCTAAACAGGCTTTAATGAAAGCCCTAGCACGGAAGACATTTATCAGTACCTTTTTTCCCTGATGCTGATATTGTTTTAAAGTTCGACCTAACCAATCCCACATCTCAGGATCTGATATTCCCTCCTCACGAAACCAAGGGCAGGTTTGTACAACCCAATCTAATATTTTTTTAATATCCTGCTGCTTGACAGAATCTCCCCCCTGCTTAAGCAGACAGTAAAGCAAATTACATTGATATGACCTATCAGACAAAGTATTTCCCATGGTACCTGACCAAAAAAAAAAAAATATATCCCACTCAAACCAGTCGCAACCTGGTGGTTAAAGAGGTGCAAATGACTCACCAAAACTCTGGGGTTTCCATGGAAACTCTGAGGCTTCCAGTCCCAGCGGAGAGCCCTATGTGATTAGCGCCACTTATTGGGGTTGCTTCGGCAGATACTACTTGCTCCATAGTCTCCCCATGGAAGGTTGCTGCTTTATGGCAGCTCCCTGAAAACTATTCCATGGTTTCTGATACCAGGTCCCTTGGAATATCTGCTTGCGGACAGATACCACCCAGCCAAATACTGTGTTTTCAAACTGGGCTGGTCCAAGATGATAATCTCAGTGTGTGTTCTAAGATGGCCCTCGATATTGGGTTTAGTTCTTCTGTAAAGGTTTTGTATAATTCAGCCGGGAATCATCTAAACTTGGGCTTTTGTTTGATGGAAGGCTTCTTATTGCTGTTTCTATCTCATTGCCTGATATTGGTCGGTTTAGGCTTTTTATATACTCTTGGTTCAATTTAGGTAGGTTGTATGTGTCTAGAAATCTGTCATTTTCCTCCATATTTTCCAGTTTATTGGAGTATATACATTTTCAAAATAGTTCCTGATGATCCTCTGGATTTCTGCAGAGTCTATTGTGATGTTTCCTCTTTTACTTCTGATTTTAATAATTTGGGTTGATTCTGTCTTTATTTTGGTTAGGTTGGCTAAGGTTTTATCAACCTTGTTAATCTTGTCAAAGAACCAGCTTTTTTGTTTTGTTGATATTTTGTATTGTTTTATTGTTCCTATTTCATTGATTTCTGCTCTGATTTTAATTATCTTCTACCTTCTACTGCCTTTGGGATTAGACTGTTCCTATTTTCCTAGGCCCTTGAGGTGTGTCATTAGGTTGTTTATTGGGTGACCTTCTGTTTTTCTTATGTGGGCACTCAGTGCTTTAAATATTCCTCAACACCTCCTTCAAAGTGTCCCATAGATTTTGGTATGGGGTGTCTCTATTTTCTTTTAATTCTAGGATTTTAAAAAATTTCTCCCCTTATTTCTTCTATGAAATAGTCCTCATTCCAAGTGTACCATTCAGTCTCCATGTATTTATGTCATTTCTTTTGGTCTTCCTGTTGTTTATTTCTACTTTCATTCCATTATGATTTGAAAAGATGCAGGTAATTATATTATAATTTTTAAGTTTGCTGATACTTGCTTTGTGGCCCAGAATGTGGTCTACTTTGCAGAAGGTGCAATGAGCCTCTGAGAAGAATGTGTATTCAGCTGTTGTTGGTTATAGTATTCTGTATCATATTATATTATCTTATCATATCCATTTGGTTAATAGTGTTCTTTAGGTCAGAATAGTCTTTACATATCTTTTGTCTGGAAGATCGATCTAGTGGTATGAGTGGTGTGTTAAAGTCTCCCAATATTATTGTATTTGGGCCTATTGGAGACCTAATGTCCTAAAGAGTATGTTTTATAAAAGTGAGTACACCCACATTTGAGGCATAAATGTTACTCCCATTAAGTCTTCTTGTTGGATTTTTCCTTTTATGAGTAAGAAGTGGCCATCTTTGTCTCTTTTGATAGGTTTTAGCTTAAGTCTGCTTTGTTGGATATGAGCATTGCTACCCCTTCTTGTTTTCAGTCTCCACTTGCATAGGATAGCTCTTTCCATCCTTTCAGCTTTAGTTTATCGATATCTTTTTTGTATGGTGAGTTTCTTGCAAACAGCATATATTTGAATAATGTTCTTTAATCCACATTGTCAGTCCATACCATTTAATTGGGGAGTTTAGACCTTTGACATACAATGTTATTATTGAGAGATGATTTTTATTTCCTGTCATTTTGAGTTGTATTTTCTGTTTGATATAATGTTATTTGTCTTTTGCTTAGTTGCCCATCTGATGGAATTCACCCCATTTTTTGGTTGTAGTATTTTTTTTTCTTCTTCGTCTTTTATTTCTTTAAGTATTTTTCTAGTGCCGACTTGGTATTCATGAACACTTTCAGTTTCTGCTTGTCTTGGAAGGTTTTTATTTCTCCTTCAGTTTTGAAAGATATCTTTGTTGGATATAGCAATCTTGTTTGGAATTTGTTCTCTTTCAGGGTTTTGAATACATTATACCATTACTTCTGGGCTTTGATTATTTGGGTTGTCAAGTCAAGAGTGATTCTTATTGTTTTGCCCCTGATGTCACCCATTCTTTTGTTCTTGATGCATTTAAGTATTTCCTTGGCTTCTGTGTTAGTCATTTTGATTATTATGTAGGGTGCATAAGTTCTTTTTTTATCTTGTCTTGTTGTTCTGAATATCTCCTGTATGTAGATGTCCAACTCTTTTTCTATGTTTGCCCAATTTTCTGCTATCATTTCTCTAAAGAGCTTTCTATTGTCCTTGGGTTGTGCTTCTAGACCTTCTTCAATGCCTATTATTCATATGTTAGATGGTTTCATATTATGCCATATTTCTTGGATATCCTAGTCATGTTGTCATATTGTCTTCTCTATATTGTTGACTGTGTGGTCAGTTTTGAATGAGTCCTCTTCCAAGAGTGAGACTATTTTCCATGTGGTCTAGTCTGCCAGAGGTAGTTTCTATTGAGGTCTTTAATTCATGTATTGTCTCCTTCATTTTGCTCAAAGCCTCCTTTTGGTTCTTATTTAGGGCCTCAAATTTCTATTCATATATTCTTTTTTCCTCTACACATTCTCTGATTCCATTTCTGAGACCATTAATGTTATTGAATATCAAAATTCTGAATTCTCCTCATATTGTCTGTAGCTCAGTATTGGTGATCACCCATGTTTTTGGGTTGTATGAATTAATTGCTTCCTTGTAGATCTTCATTCTCATGTTTTCAGAATTCTCAGGTTTGTACTACTGTTGTCTTGGCATCCTCTTCCTCTTTGTGTGAGAGTCCTATATATGTTTACTATCCCTTTATAACAATGCCTATGCCTGGTCATATATTTGCCTCAACAAATATATATCATATAATAAGACTTTTTAGTTTGTCCTCTAGAACCTTTTAACAGGATGTAATTCTTAGATAGTACAGGCAAACAGAAGTCTCTGTTTGGCTGTGGACCACCATGCTCTCCATTCCCCAACTCAGCAAGGACAGAGTTCAACACCTGCAGCCTTCTGTTTGGGACTTTATACCTCACAGACAACACTGCTGCTCTGATGGTTGAGAACCCATGAAGCCCAGCAGAGCGCTGACCTCCAATTTCTGTGATCACTGGACCTACACTCAGCAGGGCGAGATAATACTATGTTCTGAGCTTGAGTCAGAGCTGGCTGAGCTTTGATGGCCCAGGGACACCACCACTAGTCTGCTGGTGTGATAATGTGGAGTCCTGTCCCTGGTATGCATGTGTGCCAGGCACAAACTCTGGTGGCTGAGAGAGTGTTGGGTTCACAGCCTGTAGCTGCAATAGCTGCAATCATGTAAACTCCTGGTGGGCCCTGGCCTTCCTGCTTTCAGGGTCCAAGCTCAGGCAGGAATAGATTGTACCATTTTTAGCCTGGGGCTTGGGTGACTCAGTTATTTAGCCCCAGGGAAACCGCTGCTGCTCTGGGCAGCTGAGATCATGTGAAACCTAGTTGGCCCCTAGCATTGTTGTTTGTGGCATCATCAGGCAAGAATTTATGCTTTTCTCAGCTAGCATAACAACTGGCTGAGTTATTAGATCCCACAGAAAGCATTGCTTGCAATCCTGTGGTGATTGCTGGAGACCCTCCTGGGGTGTGGTGAACTGCCGACCCTTAGGTCCCACCTGCTTGAGTGTCCCTAGGGACTGTTTGTTAATTCATGTTTCTGCTGTGTCTGACTATAGTCCCTGCCCCCACCTCTGCAGGGATGATTTGCAAACTCACAGACTCTGTGAGTCTGTTCATTGCTGGGCAAGACCCTGCAGCCATGCAGAATCCCGCTGGATAGTTTCTAAACTCACAGTTTTGACCAGTGGGGTCCCTGTTGGAAGGGATGAGTTCAGCTGCATCTACAGGAGTTTGCTGGGTTGTTTGGCTGGTTGGTGTATTGATTCACAGTTGACTTGACTAGGCAGGATGTAGCCAATGAGTTTCCTGTAGGGAAGTCCTGTCATTTCTTGGTCCATGTTCAGCTGCAGTCACAGGCGTTTGCATGGCCGTTTGGCTGGGTGGTCTGGGGAGTATTCTTGAGGTATTTGAGTGTTGAGAGAAGAAGGTGATTGCTTTTGATGATGGTTTTCTTCAGTCACTCACTCTACAAGATTCTGCTTCTTCTTTCCTTGAGTTGGTCTATGGGAGCAACCAAGTCCACCCAGTGTTCAGGCTTGCCAAGATGGCGTCCGCCTCCACTCTCAGCTCACCAGATGAGATGTGTGGTACTCTTTTCAGTCCTCTGCTCTCTCTGCTGCATCTCATTCCACCACTTTTCTCCTGTCTTTTTTCTGGTGAGTTCTAACTGCTTTTCTTCTCTTACCAAGAAGCAGTGTTCCCGTGGGTTGAGTTCCAATTCTCAGAGCAACTGAAAGGTGCTTTTTGTATTCCTCCATATTTTTGACCCTTCATCTTTTGAAACAATATTTACCTCAACATTTGTTAACAAAGTTAACATAGTTGAAGACAATTTTGGTCAATTTTCTTTTTTGATAAACAGCTTTATGTTGTTTTTACAACTACGCCAGGTAAATGGTCATTTTTTTGTTCAATGAATGTTTAAGTTATCTTCAGTTTTGTGCTGTTATATATGGTGCTATTATAAACATTGTTGTACATAGCTCCTGTCTTCTTCATGTACAGTCATTTTTATTTGGTATGTAATTATGAGTGCAACTGCTGGCTCATTGATTGGCAATGTTCATGGTTACAAAAAAATGTCAAATAGTTTTCAGAATGGTTGTGAGAATTTACCTGTACAAGAGGAATGTAGACACTGCTGATCTCTATGTTCTCCAAAGCTTAATAAAATTGGTCTTAAATAATATGTAATTTGGCTGGAAACATATTGATAAATAATTTAACCTAAATTCTCTCAAATTTAATGACAGAATGTAAAAATAGTTGAATTCTACCATGAGCTCCATTTCATTTCAATTGGAATTTCATTTCAATTTTTTTTTGGTTCTGGGTTTGAACCCAAGGGCATTCTCCCTCTGAGCTTTTTAGTTTTTATTTTCAAACAGATTCTCACTAGGTTGCTGAGGCTGGTCTCGAACCTGCAATCATCCTGTCTCCCTGTCTCCCAAGTATTGATATGACAAGCATGCACCACCACAACTGGCTCAATTATAATTTTTGAAAACTGATCTGATCTGAATAATGTACTATTTAATATTCCCTCCTATTGAAGTTTAGAAAAATACCCTGACATATATCAAAATGTATAATTACAATGCACCAATAAATGCACATTAAAAAATAGTGCTAGAATCATACAACTTCACTCATTAATGAATTTCAAAATCCTGATCCCCTTCCAAGGACATTTACTTACATTTGACCTTTGCTGCTCAATGACTCCGTAAATGATTATTTACATGAATCATCGCATCCTGAAGCATAGAAAGCACCTCAGTATCAAGGGGATCTTGAAAATATCCCTGAAAGTTAAACATGTTTGGCAGCTGAAATGTCACAATTATGCAGCTCAGAAATATTAATATGAGGCTATTTTTACCATGGCTGGCAATAGGCCGCCACTTTGAGAATTCAGTCAAAACACTAATATTTGAGAAGTAGAGGCAGCTTCAACACTGGCGGTGCCTCACAACAATGCTATGCACTTTATGTAGGTAGGTCACGCCAGCCTCTTAATGTTTAATGATTTGATTATGAAGTTTGAACTCCAGATAATGAACAGATACATGAATTGCTGTATACAATTTATAAAGAAAATCATCTATATTATCCTTGTTACTATCTAAAGAACTGAAATACATGCTAGCTGATGATGTCATCAGGTTAATTCTTATAACAACCTGTCAACCAAATAAATGATGTCTATTATGATTTTTTTTACAGTATTCTCTGTAAGAAATTTACAGTTTTAATATCCAATTTTGGCAATGAGTTTGGGAAATAAAAATAGGAAAATTGCAGAAACTTTTCTAAAGTTTTTATGTTTACTCATATTTTTTATGGAAAGAAAAGAGGATCTATCTGTTTTTACTGATAAAATTGCAAAGTACCTGAGTTTGATTTAAAATAAAGATGCCTCAGATTAACATTGTTCTAATAAAAAGCTATGGACACAGAAGACAATGTGGTCATGAAATCTAAAACAGTAAAATGCAGAGAAGAAAGAAAAAGAAAATATTTACATTTCAGAGTAACAAATTATCCTAATCCTGCACAAGTCAGATTTGAGTTTTCATTCCTCCTTTTAATGACATTTAGTATTTTATTTGCAAGATCAGTTAATTCTTCATTATTAATTTCAACCACAATTTATGTCTATGGCCAGCTCTTTAAGAATTTACCCCAGGTAATCCTTTTTGTGTAGGTTTACAGATGTTCTAGGTAATGGTAAATTGCCTCATTTGTATGATATGAATATAGAGAGAATACTTTCAGTAAAAACAAATAAAAAGCATCATATCTTACAAAATATAATTACCTGCTATTCATTTTATTGACACATTTGATTGATCTTTCCATTGAATTATCTAAATGCTATAGTTTACTGACTAGACAATGAGACTTATAATGGCTAATCACACTTACATTTATTTCACCTTAAAATATGTATATCATTTTTCTCCACTGAAAAGTTAAGAGCTAGTCATCTCAAATTAAAAGAAAAACTAAACACAAGTAAAAACTTCACAATAAGAAAATGAATTTTCTGAGATGAACAATCATGGTAGTTGAGAAATTTATTCTCTAAAAACATATAAACCTCTCTTGCATGATTTAAGCAGAAGATTCACTGAAATTCTATTTCATGTGCTATCTTGTTACTTCATCAAAATAAAAACTCTGACATCTACTGTCAAACATTCCCTTAAAATCATACAGAAATATTCAGCAAAGTGAGTAGAAGCAGAAGAAATGGACACAGATTTTGAATGTGCCACACACATACAATGGAATATTATTGACTCATAGGAAGGAAGGAAATTCTGACATCTGATGAACTTTGGGACTTGCTGATTAGTGGAAGTGGGTAGTAATGCAAAACAAACAATAAGATACTGTATGATTCCAATTCGGTGAGCTTCCTAGAGTCACCAAATTTATCGAGAAGAAAGAAGTGGTTGCTGGTGGCTAGGGGAGGAAAGAATGTGGAGACTGCTTAATGGGGATAGAGCTTTACATAGGGGAAATGAAGAGTTTCAGAGATGAATGCTGATGACGGTTGTACCAAAACATGAATATGCTTAATGTCTCTGCATCACTGTATATTTAGAAATGTTTAATACAGTGCAAAAATTTAATCTAAGGAACTTGCCCAATGCCCTATAGCTGTTAGGTTATAGAATGACTTTTAAGCAGGTTTTAAAGTATGACCAATCTTCCACAACAAGAGAGGTTGGAATGTTGAAGAAACAAGTCCGCAAGTGAAAGAAATGAGTTAGGAGGGTTTTGTGAAGTGACTGAGAGCCGTAATAAGGGTTTTCATGTCTTTACTAGGAGTGAAGAGTGTGTGTCAGATACCTAAGGGTGTGCAGATCACAACCCTTTACAAATGCAGGTTACATTTGAAAAAAGGGAAGTATCTCCAAAATGTTTAAGTTTGAACAGCCAACTAAAAGCCCTCAAGCATGGTGGTGCCAGTACACTATAATGCTCAAGTGGTATGGCTGGGAGGACGTCCACTGCAGTGTTTTTCCTAGTTTTGATTGGCGTTGGTTGTAAGATGGATATACGAAGTGGGGGTGAAGGGAATGCTCCAGGAGCAGATGGGCTCTTGCCACCATGTAAGTATGTTGAATTAGACAACATCTGTGAAAATGGATTAGTATCCTTATCTCTCCAGTTGTGGGCATTTTATTCCACCATAAAAAAAGATAAAAATGACATTAAAGGTACACATTCTCTTGGGAATGAGGAAAAATTAATTTGTCTCCATAGTTGGATAAAGAACTAATATCTCCCTTTTATCTAATAAATAGTACATTTATATGGCTGTGAGAGCAAAAGTCTATTATAGCAAAATACTTTTGAATGATTAATGAAAATATACACTTAGCCTTATAGTTATATATTGGGGAAAAATGAAGCACATCATTATTTAAAATGTAATAGTCTGTAAAGTAGAATGAAATGCACCAACAACTCCACAATAAGTTATCCTTTTATCTGCAGACTGTTCTTCCAGTTTCTAGATCTGAGGATGTTAAGTCGTCTTGTTTAGAAAGAAAAAATAAGGCCTTTCCAGATTAAACATCATCAGGAGAAATAAATACATTTTCAATAAATTTTGAAATGTTATAGATGTGTAACCTTCATTATCAGGAACATACTTTTATAATAGCCAAAATATTGGCAATAAAACTTGTAGGACTGTTCATTATGTGTGATGTAATGCAAGCTCCAATATGAATGACAAATATGTGAATCATTTCATTCTCACCCATTTGCGTAGGAGTCAGTTAGTGGAGAAATCATATTCACATGTTAGTTGCAATTACATGAAGAATTTGGATTCATTATAGTAATTAATCGATACTCAACCTGAGATGCATTTATTATGAAAACATTAGAAATGAGGAAAGTTGAAGTTAATTTTGTGTCCAAGGTAAAACATTTTGTAAAAGTCAGAGGAAGGATCTGAAGTCGGTTTCACCATTTTGACAAAAGTTCTT
>PVJS01025106.1:0-28137 GCA_004027185.1 Glis glis
TGAAAAAAAAAAAAAGATGTGCTTTATTCCTTATAGAATTAATGTGATGGCAAATAAGATAAAGGCTAAAGTTACTCAGACTTAAACACTGCATGTTAAGTGCTGTAACCACACATCAGGAGACCTTATTTTAGACTGTGGTCTCAGGGTGTTAGGATATCTAAACCCATTAGCTTAGCTGACTAATCTATCTCTTTGATAAGATTGGTTATACTTTTTTTCTGTATAAAGAAGAGGTGAAGAGATAAGATATTCTCCAGCTCATTCATTCATTTACATTTTTTAGATCTCACTCTGGCTGTGGTGTGGAGAATAGATTAGGTAGAAAAAGACCAGAAATATGGAGTCCAATTATGCAGACAGTGTTGTAATCCAGACAAGAGGCAGGAACCCAAGTTGTAAACCAATCTTAGTTTTGAAAGTTGTATAATTAAGCAAATCTTACATGGATGCCCAACAGACCTATTTTGTCCTACTGAAGGAGAGGGGAAATCAAGGAGCACATAGACTCTAGAACAAGACCGCCTGGGTTCAGAGTCCAGCTTCAGCCATGACGGGACCTTGCTGGGACACGTTACTTGTCTTTGTTGTTATCTTTAAAGGGGGGATGGTAATAGTGCCTGCTTCATGGGATTGTCTAGAATAAAGAAGTAAGTGTGTGTGGGACGTGTTTAGAATAGTTTCTTCCAGGCAATAAATGCTAATTGCATTTCACTATGCACATACAGGATATAAATGGGGCAATGTGGTCAATGGCCCCTAGAGGACAGCAGAGGACAGCCACAGTCGTAGAAGTGCACAATGACACACTGACATTATCAAAGAAGATGAACTGCCTAGTGAGAAAAAATAAATGAGGAGAAAGGTGCTATGAATAACACAGAAAGGAGGCCGAGCTAAGGGCCATTCATAGCCAGCTTTGGGGATTCGTGTTCAAGACACCAGTGAGAGGAAGGACTTGAGGATGTCTGGTCATGACAAGTAAGGCATCCCTCTGGGGACACATTTCCAAGAAGGCTCACTCTGATGGCTATCAAGTCGATGCTGGCTGTTGGAGCTCAGGCCAGGGACTTTGCTTCCCCCCATCCCCTCCACGTGACCTGGACTTCCTCATAGCATGGTGGCTGGATGACAAGGGCGAGGACAGGGAGAAACAGTGTCACACTTCATGGCCTAGGCTCAGGTGTAATGTTCATCACTTCTACTGTGTTCTGATAGTCAAAGGGGTAGCAAAAACCCAGCCAGTTTCGAGGGAACAGGTTATAGACCTGTCTTCTTAATGGGGGAGTATCAAGGATCACAAAAAACATATGGAATTGGAAATACTATTGTCTCCATTTTTGTAAACCAAATGGTTTCCTAGAAATTCATGTTGGATTATTTTTTAGCTATTTTAATATACTTTGTTTTGGTACTGGGTATTGAACTCAGGGACATTCTGTCTCTGAGCTATACCCCCAGCCCTTTTTATTTTTATTTTTTATTTTAAATCAGGGTCTCACTAAGTTGCTGAGGGTCTTGCTAAGTTGCCGAGGATGGCCTCAAACCTGCGATTCTCTTGTCTCACCCTCTCAAGAACTGGGATTATGAGTATGTCTCACTATGCTTGATTTAATTTTAATATACTTTTAATGGTGCATTGTAATTATACATCATAATGAGGTTCAATGTTATATAGACATACATGCACACAGCCCTTGGTGTGATGTTGGATTATTTCTATCTCTCATTATTTGCAGCGATTTTAATATACTTTTACTGGTACATTGTAATTACGCATCATAGTAATGTTTAATGTGATACAAACATACATGCACACAGCACTTGGTGTGATGTTAGATTCTTCTATCTCATTTTCACACAGGAAGCATCAGCAAGTCCTAACAGGTCTGACTACAAAACACATCCCAAACCTGATCTGATCTCAGCCCCTCCACTGTTCCCACCTAAGCCAACCCAGCGTGGATTAGAGCAAGGCTACTAAGAGGCTTCCTCGCCTCCAGGGCAGCCCCACATATCCTCTTGTTTATTCACCATTGAGAACTTTGAAAAATGTAAATCTGTTCCTATCACTGCTCACCTTAGAACCGTCTAGTGGCTTCTTATCATGCTTAGAATAAGTGCCAAACCGTAATCCCAGTACTCGGGAGGCTGAGACAGGAGGATCACAGGTTCGAGGACAGCCTCAGCAAGTAGTGAGACTCATCAACCTAGTGAGACCCTGTTTCAAAATGAAAAATAAAACAGGGCTGGGGGTGTAGCTCAAAGCTAGAATGCCCCTGGGCTCAATCCTCAGAACTGCAATAAATAAATAAATTAATTAATTAATTAATGCCAAACCCCTACATGTGACCCCAAAGACCCTCCATATTTGGAGACTTGTTTATCCTTCTCATTTCACCTTCAGGCTTCTCTCCACCACATCCACACTGTCCTGCCTCCTTTTGTATGAGCGTGTGTTTTGTCTCAGGCCCCTCTCTGATCCCAAACCTCTTCATACTCATTCTGTTCCATTATTCAGATCTCTGCTCAAACATCACCTTCCCAGCATCCCCCAAAATAAATGAGCACTAGCTCAGTCACTTGTATCCCTTGGCCTTCATTTTTCTTATCATATTTATCACTATCTGAGATTGGATTATGTATTTGATTCCTTGTTCATCATCTGCTTCTCACTCTAGAATATAAACCCTTGGTGGGCATGTTTTTGGTTTTTTTTACTACTTTATTAACAGTGCTTAGATCTGTTCAATAGTTAACTCAAATATTGATTAAAGGAGAAAAAAGCCACTATGAGCTCCCAGATTGATGGTAGCATAAATTAAGATCTACTTTCACCATAATGACATGTCTCTGCTCTCTATTAGGTCTGGGCTGGTGTTTACTCATATGCTACAGTTTTACAGACTCTGGTTTTGGGATGCGCGGTGGTTTCCATGCGTAGCATTTACTACGCATGGCTCAAGCCTAGGTGTTTCCAGTGTTGGGGTTTAGTCATGTCTGGGCATGTTTGGTGTATTGGTGGTGACAGGCCACAGAGAATGTAATTCCAATGAAACCCTGGTGTTGAATATGAACAAGGAGGAAGAAGACTGTGTAGTTATGGTGGGTGGGAGAGATGAGGAGACAGAAGTGGAGAATCTGAGGATAGTAATGGCCAAGTAAATATGCTGTCATTCTTCCGGGTTTCTTGGCACAGCTGAACACGCTTCCTACCCTTGGACAATTCCCCCACCTCCTTTGTATCTCAAATACAGGGCGATGACACAGGTCCTAACAGTCACATTCACCTGAGCAAGGATTGGAAGGAATCAGAAGCATGTGTTGCAAAGAAACAGGCGCCAGCTAGAGGCTGTTCTGGTAAGAACAGCAGCAGGTACATCCTGCTTCCAGAGAGAGGGATGGCCAAGGTCCTGCCAGACAACAGCACCAGGGTGAGGCTGAGCCCAGTGCAGGCTGCAGAGCAATTTGCCCAGAGCAGTGCTTAGGTGTGATTCTGGGTATCAATCCAGGCTGGGGAGGCACCCACCTGGTTTCTGAACTCCCAGGCAATGTTAAAATCTTTAATAGACTCCTTTTCAACTCATGCACAATCTCAATAAGTTGCAACTGAGAACGCTCACAGAGAAAGGTAGGGTGTTTAATTCCAGCCTACTTCCCAGATCACGCCTGATTTTCTGGAGGAAGGAGCTGGAAACAAAAATGGCAGGAATTATTTTAATAAGCAACTTTGTGAAACACCGTGTTGCAACAGTAGTATTCTGCTCCCTACACAACAAAGTTCTACTTCAAGCAGGAAAACTAGGACTCATTCACTTTCCCCTGGCACACAGCAGAGTCCTGGCTCCATAGACGCTCTGGATAAATAGTCTCCAAACAACTTTCAGAAAATTGAATTCTTCTTCAATGAAATCCAACACAGAACTCCATTATGAACCAGATAAAAGTGGACTGCTTTGGCTGACATGGCACTTGGAGCTTCTACAGCTGTGGCGGCTTCAGAGACCCCTGTGCCCACCTTAAAGTCAGTCACCAGGACTCAGTGGTGCCTGGCAGAAGGCTCACAAAGTATGTGACACCCAGCAGAAGACAGAGGATCTCCTGAGATGGCAGCCTGAAGATGCATGCCAGGGAGGTCGCAGGTCCCAGGTAAGCAGATATATCTCTGAGCATACTCTCTGAGGGTTTCCAGAAGGCTGGAGGGGATGAAAGTTTGCAGGGACTCCATCCAACCTTGTTTCAGGAAGTGAGGCCAATTAATCATGGGGATTTGAATAGTCCATGATGTCTTTTCTAACATAATCCCAGGGAAATTTTGGTTGCATACATTTTTATTCAGCCATGTCTTATCAGTGGTACATTATGCAAGTTCATATTATTTGAGTTTCCTTAAGCCTTAGTGAACTCATTCAATAATTTCTGTTGTAATCTCAGCCTTATGAGAGAGCAACTTCTCAAGTTGATCACAACTGCCTTGAGACCTACAAGATATAAACCATTGCCCATTTTTGTGAGAGCATTTACCTTCCCAGAGCCATGTTCACCATCCTACTTTGACCCATCTTACTCCATCCAGTCTCCTAGTCTGATGCCCAGAACTAAATATCAAATGATCCTGGAGGCTTAGAAGACAGGAGATTAAGTTCTAAAACAAATCTGCAAAAACACAAGAATCTAAGCAAGGAAGTTTGCCCAATTTAAGGAAGTTTGTTCAACAGATAAAATGCACAAAATCTTGCCATTAAGACAAAGTTTTGCAAGTTGTTTATAGGAAGCAAACAGACAAAAAGACAAGCTGCAGCACTACAGATAAATCTAGTATGACCATATATCCCAGTTTCCCCAGGGAACAATCCTGGGATATTTTTGTTGTCCAGAACAAATATTAGTAGCACTGCCTTTCACTCTCAAAAGAGGCCCAGTTTGGATGAAGAACTATATATTCATTCCAGTCGTAGAGCAAGCAGGCTCAGAGAGTTCACAGAAGATGGTCTGACATCAGGAAGTGAGTTGGAAACTAGACAGGGAAATGAGTAAGGGCAGGATATACTATACTGTAGGTGCAAAGACCTCAAAAACGAAGCAGTGCATGACTCAGCCAGGAAGGTCTTTATACGCTTCCTTCCGTAGAAGAAACTAGATGATGTGACACTGCAAGCTGATGAACCACATTTCAAAGCAAAAGGTGTGAGACACTTGGAGAGGTGAAGGTGGGGACAGAGCTAGAACTCTGACAGCTTCCCACTACCTTCAAGTCCAGATTCCACAGTGAGCATAATCCAGCTCCTGCCTACAGCTGCCATCTTTCTTGAAAGATAAAGTAAAATGTTCCCCCACATCCCACCAAGCACTGGCCACGAAGAAAAGCAAACCATTTATCAGATGCAGCGAATTCTGCGCCCATCTTTGCCTTCCCACTATCTGTGTTCTTGGTCTTAAAAGACCCATTTACTGTGGCTTCTGGAGCACTGCTGCTTCCCAAACTGCATCTCAGACCTTCCTCTTCCACCCTTCCCCTCCCCCTTCTCGGCCCTTCTGTACTGAATTGCAGCTGTCAGTGACTTGATGGTGTCTCCCTTACTTGTGAGATTCTTGAAGAGAGGGCCTCTGTACTTCATCTTTATATTCCAAATGCTTAACTTTGCTCTTGATGCAAAGTTAGTTCTCAACATTTGTGTGTATGTTTGGGGTGGTACTGGGGATTGAACCTGGGGGCATTCTTCCTCTGAGCTATACCCCCAGCCCTATTTTATTTTTTTATTTTGAAACAGGGTCTCTCTAAGTTGCAGAGGGCCTTGCTAAATTTCTGAGGCTAGCTGAGAACCTAGGATTCTCCCGTCTCAGCCTTCCAAGTACTGGGATTACAGGCATGCGCCTCTGCACCTGGCCTTAATGCATTTTTATTACGGCCAGTCTTCATTATCCTCGGGAACTGGTGCCAGGAACTCCTGCAGGTACCCAAATTTTAGGATGCACAAGTCCTTATATAAAATGGCATAGTGTCTGTATATAACCTCTGCAATCCTTCTGTATACTTTAAATAATCTCTAGATGACATAATACCTAACACAAAGTAAACTCTATGTAAATAGTTGTGATACTGTGTTATTTAGGGAATGATGACAAGTAAAAAGCCTGTCATGCTCAATACACACATGATTTTTTTCCTCAGAACATTTGACTCCACAGTAGGTTGAATCATCAAATGTGGAAGCCAAGAACACGCAGGGGCAACTGCATTTGAATAAATTATTTTTACTCAGGCTAAAAATGCTATAATTATTGTGTTGTGAGGTAGTCCCAATCAAGACCAATCAGACCACCAAAGGTGTTAAATGAAAGTCTTTATTACTGGCCAGTAAGACTACACAGGCATGAGAGCCAAGTGCAGTGCTTGACTTCCCTCCAGCATTTTCTTATATAGGGTAAGATACAATACAAGCTCAGGGTGAAATTGAGGTTCCCATGGCAGGTTTCCATAGCAGGGGGTGGGAAGCCTCTATGGTTCCCATAGTATTCAGGTACGCCAAGCAAGCCAAGCATAACGAAAGTACAGAAGCAAGAATAGGCGGTTAGCAAGATAACAATAACACAATAAGTTACAATATGTTGTTACGACAATCCATTAGCTATCCTGCCAATGTTCTGGTTTAATTTTTTCAAGGCCAACTTCCCTTTTTTAGGGTCAGGTTTGAGGTCATTCTGAGTAACAAGTATGGAGTGACTCTAGCTAACAAGTTACTCTGGCTAACAAGCTCTAAATATGCATCATCACAGCTATGCAACATCACAATTTCTCACATATCAGCCTCCTTGATAACCAAATACAATGACCAAAACAATTGATCTACCATACCCATTGCTTACTCTCTACAATGGAATCCTAATTCCAACTTGAATTATTTTAATAGCCTCCTTGTTGGATTCCTCAATTTAAGTAGCTAGTCCTTCAAATCCATCTTGCATATAAATATCAGATCAGGTCTGGAGGAGAGAAGTACAACAGTGTTTACAGAAACATTTTTGTAATGTGAAAAGCTAATATGAATGTTCTTCAGTAAAATAGGAAATTAAAAGTGGCGTAGTCACAAAGGACATAGCATACAGTGGTAAAAATACACATTAGTTATGCAAATAACATGGATCTTAGAAAAGTAATTGTGTGCCTATCACTCTGAACTTCATTATGATGTGAGATTATAATGCACTAATAAAAGTATATTTAAAAAAGAAAAGTAATATGTGGGGAAAGCAATTTCTAAAAGTCTATGAACAGTATGACAGAATTTTTTTTTTCGGTACCGGGGATTGAACCCAGAGGGGTTCTACCTCCGAACTACACCCCCGGCCCTATTTTTTATACTTTATTTTGAAACTGGGTCTCATGAAGTTGCGGAGGGCCTCACTAAGTAGAGAGAGAGAGAGAGAGACAGGGAGAGAGAGAGATAGAGAGAGCTAAGGCTGGCCGAGAACCTGGATCCTCCGGTCTCCGCCTCCCAAAGTACTGGGATTACAAGCGTGCGCCACCACGCCCGGCTATGACAGAATTTTAAAGAAGCTCAAGACAAGCAAAACTACATAGTTTTATATGCATGTATGCTAAAATAATCAATGAAAAGATGCAAGGAAATGATAATCGTAGCTTGTGGGATACTAGTTGCCTTTTGGGGACAGGAAGGCACATAGAAGTACATTATACAAGCAATTATACAAGCAAAGCACTGCAATATGCTATTTTTTAGCTGGAAGGTAGGATCATTCATATATATCTTATTGTGAAACTGCATTCTTTGCCTATGTCAAATATTGTGCAATAAAAAACTTGAAGGGTGACCAATAGATAACAGTTACTTAAAATCATTTGGGAACCTTTGACCTTTTGGAAATGGTAGCTTCTATTATCAACTAAGGGATGACTCCTGGACCCTGTCTTTCACTATCAGGTACTAGAAACCTGCTCTGGACTGGTCAAGAAAGATTTCCTCCTGCACACTAAAACATACATGAACCAGCGGAAGATATCAGAGTGACAATGTATGTTTATAATGAGAATCACCACTCTCTCATACTGTAAATACACATCTAGCCTGATTAGCATAGTCTTTACCTGTAGCCAAACTGCACAGGAATAATCAGAAGCCTCA
Organism: Glis glis; assembly: GCA_004027185.1. Taxonomy (NCBI): domain Eukaryota; kingdom Metazoa; phylum Chordata; class Mammalia; order Rodentia; family Gliridae; genus Glis; species Glis glis. The sequence goes on from PVJS01025106.1 coordinate 8,145, forward strand.
TTACAGTCTTTTCAAGAGGATTCTCAGCGAAGCTGGCTGGTTGTTTTCAACAACTTACTGTACAACAGTGAAAATAAACTGCAGCTTCACAGAACAATAGGAATATGTCTTAGAGACATAAGGAATGCAAAAGGAATTAGTGCACTCTTGTCCATGTAAGAAGGCTTGCATGAAAGTCAAAAGTTTGCTTGAACAGTGAAAAATTAAAAGGATTAGACAGAATAAGAACATAGAAAAGCAAAATCTCAGCTCCCACTCTCTTGGGTAGAGTCGCCTGCATCCTAATACATGGTGCCACTCGTGTGTGTGTGTGTGTGTGTGTGTGTGTGTGTGTGTGTGTGCGTGCGCGTGCGTGCGTGCGTGTGAGTGTGTGTATGTGCGCATCTGTGTGTGTGTATTACTAGGGATGAACCCAGGGGTATTCTACCTCTGAGCTACACCCCTAGTCCTATTTTATTTTTTTATTTTGAAACAGGGTCTCACTAAATTGCGGAGGGCCTCAACAAATTGCTGAGGTTGGCGTGAACCTGAGAACCTCCTGTCTCAGCCTCCCAAGTACTGGGATTACAAGCATGTTCATGCCTAGGACTGACATCATGAACTGACATCATTCATGAATCATGGAGCCTTTTTCTAAGCATTGTTCATGATTCTTCTCAAAGGACCCCAGATAGACACTAATTGAGCAAACACAGAAACTAAAAGCTATCGTTTATCATACTGGACCAATAGGATTACAACTCTGTCATAAAATACTTTCCACAATCTGACCTAATGAGCTTGCCTAGTTCCCCTGGCTCTATTTGGAGTGACCCATTTGCTGTCCCTGAAAATTTCCACACTGCTCTCATATGCTTGTCTGTGCTCAGCCAAGTACCCCCAACCCACCTGCACACTCACCATACACACCAACCTGGAATGTCTTTCTTTTACCCTTGGTCCTGGTTGAATCCAACCTTTTCCAATAAAGCTTCTCGGACCATCCCTGTGTGGACTACCCCCTTCTGAAGGCCTGGTATTTATGTGTCATTTGGCATTCATTGCCTAGAATGGGGGGTTGAATTTACAAGTATTTCTGTATTATAATCTACATGGTTTTCAGGTTTCTTGGGGGCAAGACCGTATTTCTTTGGATTCTTTACAAAACTACTGTGATTTCTCGCATTGTAGATGTCCATTAATGTTTCCTGTACTAAAACATGAAAAAAATCCTAATCTTTCTAATTATAAGAAAGTCTCATGTAAACTTCTGCTCTAAAAAGAGCAGAAGGAAATGAGTAAAAGTAGACCATTTCAGAGAATACAGATTCTTATTGAATTTTTATTTTTTTTCATTCATAAATGGTGTTGGGGTTGGGAAGGGGGTATGGAGGACACTAAATTTATTAAAGCAAGCCAGAGGATAAATGGGTCAAGTCCTGGAAAATGTTTGCAGAATTTCTGTTTTCTCTCCTATGCATAATACATTTTGAGTGAAAATATCAGGATACTAAACTACATAAGAGGAAACTGTGCTTATTCATTTGTATTTATAAAGATTTATTACTTTATAATATTTTCACAATAGAAAATTCAAAAAGACAAAAAATAATGGAAAACAAAAAGACTCCTATGTATAAAATTATGTTTACAACTTGGTTTTTTAAATATTTTATTGGTGCACTGTAGTCTCACATCATAATGTATTTCAGAGTGATAGTGACATACATGCACCCAGCACTTGGTGAGCTTCCCCCCACACACTCCCTCCTCCCCTTCCCCACACTTGACATTGAGATTGGCATTGGTATTCTCACCTATGTACAGAATGCTAATGGAAGTGTTCCCTTCATTAATTCTCCCTCCCCTAGACACCTCCGTCACTCCACTGGGGCTTCTCCTCCATTATCTAAAGTCCCTCCTTTATCCGGATTGCTCCCTAGCTTCTGCATTACAATATTTTTCCTACTGTATTCTAATCTATTATGACTATTTCCTACTTCAGTGACTAAGGCTATGCAGCATCCTTTCTGATACCCACATTCAACTCTGTTGTATATGCATTTGGTTTCAAGTGATAGAACCCCAATCCAAATGACGTTCATAAAAGAGGAGGCTCATCAGATTGTGGAATCCAAAGAACGGCTGAATACCTGAGGCCAGGGCAAAGATGCAGAGAACCTCAGGGAAACCTAGAACCGGGACCCAGACAACCAGAGGAGTTGTGCTCTCTGACCTGTTTTTCCCCCTGGGTCCATTTCCTAGTCTTTCACTGCGGTGTGCATAGCCTTTTCCATGCAGCAGAATATGTTGCTCTGACTGTACTGGCTATAATATGGGGACGCGGTGTTTCCAACCTGAGGGAAGGGGCTCGTTACTGAATTTCTACCCTTATCCCAATTACCTGTTAGAATATGCAGCTCCTAGAGCAGCCGTGTGCCCGGCAATGAGAACAGAGCTACTGGCCAGACACAATGATAGATGCTCAGCATAATCCATTTAATCAATATCCTGTTAATGGGTATATAGGAGGCTTATGATTTTTATTACAGTGACTTACTAGTAATGTTCAATAAATACTTTAAGACTACTATGAGCATTCTTGTACATTTAACTTTAACACTTATCTGGTAATACCATGATATATTCCTAAATGTTGGAATCATTCGACGCATTTATTCAGTAATGTTTTTCAGTATCTACTATGTGCCAGACTCTAGTCTAGGCTAGGAATACAGCAGTAAGCAAAACACAAAAGTTCCTCATCTTTGTAGCGAATGCCTTCTAGCGAGGGAAAATAGATAATAAATAAATGAAGCCGAATATATCAGGTAGGGGTCAGTATTGTTATTTTTTTTTTTTTTTGCGGTACCAGGGATTGAACCCAGGGGCGTTTTACCTCCGAGCTACACCCCCGGCCCTATTTTTTATACTTTATTTTGAAACTGTGTCTCACGAAATTGCAGAGGGCCTCACTAAGTAGCTGAGGTTGGCCGCGAACCCGGATCCTCCAGTCTCCGCCTCCCAAGTACTGGGATTACAAGTGTGCGCCACCATGCCCGGCTAGGATTGTTATTTTTAAATTGAGTACTGAGGGAGGATAGCACTTAAAAGGATATTTAAGAAGTAAGCTGGAGGAGGGGGGCAGCCATGTACCTTTCCCTAGAGAAGATATTCCAAACAGAGGAAACTCCAAGTACCACACTGTGGGGTAAGAAGATGAGTGCCCTGGTCAGGGAAGAGCAGGAGGCCAGTGTGACTGGGCACCAGCCAAGGTGCCAGAGAAGACCTCGAAGAGCAGACGGGAGCCCAGATCTATCACAGAGGGCAAGATAAGGAAGCCACCAGAAGGTGTGAGTAGGAAACAGACAAGATCCAACCTTGTACTCCCCAACATACAACCTGTAGATCTGTGCCAGTCCGTGAGCAGTTTGTTACAGGTCTCTGACAAAACAATCCAGAAATTAAGAATAAGCATTTAGCACCTGTTATAGAAATGTTATGCTTCTTGACTCATCATCGAAATGTAATTTTCCAGTTTCGAGATCTGATTATTAAATGTGACTTGTGTTTTGCATGTCATTTGAAATTTTATTTTCTAGTAATTAACTTTCTAACATAGCTTACAAGGGCATCAATCCATAATGGAATGAAAAATTTTAAATACTTCTTTATCAGGGATAGTTTGAGAAGTACTGTGTTAAATTGCATTTTAAAAGAATCACTCTGGAACCGGGCATGGTGGCCCATGCTTGTAATCTCAGTACTTGGGAGGCTGAGACAGGAGGATTGCAGGTTTGCAGCCAGCTTCAGCAAGTAGTGAGTGAGACTCTCATCACGCTAGCGAGACCCTGTTTCAAAATAAAAATAAAATAGGGCTGGGGGTATAGCTCGGCGGTAGAATTCCCAGTACCAAAAAAATTTTTAAAAAAGCAATCACTCTGGCAAGCCATGTTAAGAACAAGCAAGAATAGAAGTAAGAAAGTTACAAAGCTTTTGTAAAAGAGTTCTGGAAGATTAGGTCAGGAGAGTAAGAGATGTTGCCTAAAAAATGAAGAAAGTTGGTAGATTGTGTGTGTGTGTGTGTGTGTGTGTGTGTGTGCGCGTGTGAATGTTGGGGGGGATTGAACACAGGGGAACTCTACCACTAAGCTACATCCCCAACTCTTTGTTTTTTATTTTGAGAGAGGTTTTCACTAAGGTGCCTAAGCTGGCCTCGAACTTGTGATCCTCCTGACAGCCTCCCGAGTGTTATATTTGAAGGTAGGATGTGCAGGATTTATTACAGAGTTGGACATTGTATATGAGAGTAAGAGGAGAATTAAATATGCTTCAAATGTATTTGGCCTGGATAAATGGGGAAGACTAGGAGAGGAATTCCATTTCGATATTGATTTGAGATATATATTAGACACCCAAGTACAGCTTGGATTCAGGGAAGAATTCAAATATATGAAAACTTAACCAGTAGAATAGCAGAAGGGGATTGGGGGAGAAAAGTGCGGAGGAGGATAAAGAGGATTGAAGAAGAAAATATTCCAATAATGTTATGTCCATATATAAAGGTATCACTACAATCTCACTAAGATGTACAGGGAGGAAAGAGGGGAGAGCGGGGTAAGATGTGAAGGGAAATACACTCAGTGATATGTGCATGTATGTTTGTATCACTTTGAATTTTCCTGTGATGTATAATTACAGTGCACCAGTGAAAGCATAAAGATAAGTAAATAAAACTATCTGAGAGAGATACAAACATATATATGAAGATTTGGAGATTGGAGAAATACAGAAGATGCAGCAATGGTGTCTGCAGTGGCCACTGAGGTAAGAAGAAAACCAGGAAATGATGTCTTGTGGGGAGGTGAAGACAATTCAGAAAGCAAGAATAGATCAATTATATCAAATGCCTTTGACAGACAAATAGGATGCGGATGGAGAAATGGCCACTGGATTAAGAGAAACTGGTGGTTATTGGTGAGCTTGGGAAGGTCAACTTCTGAGCTATGCTGGAAGCAAAAGGCTTCAATAGATCAGGCTCAGGAAGGAACGGGAAGGAAAGAATCAGGCAATGAGCATAGACAATTTCCTTCTCTAGGGTTTGCTTTCGAGGTGAACAAAGAATTGGGGCTAGAAGTAGAGGGAGAAATGGGGTTAAGAATATTTTTAGGATGCTAAAAATTAAATTGCTGTATGCTAACAAGACTAATAATCCATTACTGAGTAAGAGTTGATGATGAAGGAGGAGGTTGAAATAATCACAGAGCACATCAGTGAGTAGGCAGGAGAGAGGAGCGCGGTGTCTATGTGGGCACAGAGGCAGATGGGAGGAAATGGGGTGAGGGAACAGGTGGAGGCTCACATCCGATGCTTCAGCTTTCTTGGTGCAATGGCTAACAAGTTCAAAGTTGTGAGTGGGGCTCAAGGAGGAGGTGATGGAGGTGGAAGAAGAGAGAAGAAAAGTACATACTGGTCATCTAAGAGAGTGGGAGTACCAATGGCTTTGAAACATGACATGACCACCAGACAGCACTGTCTTTTTGAGATTAGTCATCTTCGACTTGGAGTGAGTCCAGCCAGCCTGGTTGAGCTTCTCCAGCAACATTGAGCTGTGCTGATGATATCCAGAGAAAGAGCATTTCTCCAGGGCTTTGCTTTTCCCAGGTGACAATGGCAAGAGAACAGACAAGAGAGTTGAGTGTGCATGCTATAAAGAAGTTTTAATGATGGCTCAGGAACTGCTACCTCAAACATGAGCACCTGGAGGCTTTTGAAAGTCTAAATACATATTTCCTACCACTGCTGAAACAAATGACCACAAACCGAGTGGCTTAAAAACCCACAAATGTATTATCTTATAGCTCTATGGGTTAGAAGTCTGACACATGCCTCACAGGGATCAAATCACTGTGTCAGCAAATTACATCCCTTTATGAAGGCCCCAGGAAAGAATCTGTTTCCTTATCTTTTCCAGTCTCGGGAGGCCTCCTGCCTTCTTGACTCATGATCTGATTCCTCCATCTTCAGAGTCAGATCAAGTCCTTGTGTGTCCTCCTGACCTCCTCTGCCTCCCTCTTCCGCCTTTAAGGACCCTTGGAATGCATTGTGTCCACCTGTGTCATCCAGATTAACTGCTTTCTTGTAAAGTCAGGTGATCAGGATCCTTACTTAATTCCATCTATGACTTTAATTCTCCTTTGTCCTGTAGCAAAACATTCACCGGTTCCAAGGGCACAGATGTGGACATCTTTGAGTTTATTTTTCTGTCTACTACAATATGGAATGCCACAAGACCCAAAGAAACATCATATGTAGGAAGAGGGCCTTCTCGTCATGACCTTGATAGTTCCAGGTAGTTTTCTTTATTTTACCAATTCATCATGACAATGATATTACATATGGTCTTTATTTGCAATTACTTGATTAATAGTGAGCTTTTCCTAAAGGCATGATATTTTTTCTTCTTTTGTGAAAAAAAATGTATTCCCTTTACATAATTTTTAAAGGTCCTTGTGGTTGTTTTTTTATTAGAATTAAGAGATAGAAACTCTCTGTATATATGCTATAAATGTGTTTTTCCATAGAGTTTTACTATACTGGTGTGTGTGTGTGTGTGTGTGTGTGTTATCTGGGATTGAACTCAGGGGATTCTACCTCCAAGCTACACCCCCAGCCCTTTTTATTTTTTGTTTTGAAACAGGATCTTGCTAGGTTGCTGAGTCTCCCTGAGGCCCGTCACAAACCTGCAATCCTCCTGTCTATCTCCCAAGTACTGGGATTACAGGTGTGTGCCCCCACACCCATCTTAGTTTTACAATAGTGATTTTTTTAAGAAGTATTACGACATAGTAAAATCTGTCAATTAAATTCTTAGAATGTCTGGTCTTTGTGTTCTCCACTAGGAAGAAATAAAACTTTGCTGGATTTCTCAGTACTCTAAAGTTCCAACATCCTGAGATAATGCAATGCACATGGTATAAAGATAGGAAATGTTCATTTTCGCTGCCTTTAAAAGGATTTTACTCTGCAAATGCCATGAAAAATAAGTCGGTAGGCATTTATCTAGTTAATTTCTCTACTCCAAGAAGACTGATGGTTGCAGCCTAGATAGGTCCCTAGGTTAGGCCTCAAGGTCTAAGAAAGACAGAGCACTACCTCCCTAGGTATTTACATTTGAAAGGGATGAAGCCCAGATTTTGCACACATCTCTAGCTGATAAATGGTGGAGAGTCCACTATATCTCTGGCCCTTGGAAAGATGTATTTACACTTCAAAAGGTTAGAGTGAGAAACCCAGGATACTTTCCATACCTGGCCCTTGATGGAAACTCACTTTTACAGGAAAATTATATGGGACAGCTATCCAGTGCAGCTGACTATCAGCAAATTAGTAAACCTCTCTACCTCAGTTTTATCTGAAAATGGAGTAACAATGGTACCCACCCCACGGGGTTCTTGTTAGGAGTGAGTGAAACAATGTACTTACACAATACACATTAGAGCCAATAAGGGGTCGCCATTGTTTTTATTATCATAATTCCTACAACAATTCTAAGAGTTAGAAATCATTAATTTCTATTTGTTGAAAAGGAAAGCCTGTAATCCCAGTATTTGGGATGCTGGAGTCAAGATCACAGGTTCAAGACCAGCCTTAGCAACTTAACAAGACCCTCAGCAATTTAGCAAGACCCTGTTGCAAAATAAAAAGGTGTAGACTGGAGGTGTAGCTCTGAGGTAGAATGCCTTAGTGTTCCATCCCCAGTACCAAGAGAAGGACAGACAGAAGGGAGGGAGGGAGGGAGGGAAGGAAGGAAGGAAACAGGTTGAGAAAAATATCAATTAGCAAACTCACATGGCTATTAGGAAGAAAAAGCTAGCATTTTATCCTAAATCTGATTGCAGAATCCAGGTGTTATGTTTTTGCATTTTTCTTTTATTTGCATGAAGCTTTCTTCTCAATAGAAAACATGCAGGAAGGTCTAAGAGCTGCAGATGCTTTAAGGGTAGGCTCACAGATGAATAGGTCTAGACTTTGTTGCCTTCAATAACAGATCTATATCCCTGTTAAGGGTAAAAGTCCTTTGGACTTCTCATAAGGAGAAACTTTTTTAAAAAATATGCTTTTATTGGTGCATTATAGTCTCACATCATAATGTAAATCATGTTGAGAGTGACATACATGCACACAGAACTTGGTGGCCTCCGCCTCCCCATTTCCCCACCCCCCCACACAGAATACTGTGATTGACAATCCAATTTCACATATGTACACATAGCCGATGGTAGTAATTCCTTCAATGATCCTCACTCTTCCCCTACACCACCTCCCTGGCTCCACTGAGGTTTCTCCTCCATTATCTGGAGTCCCTCTGGTATCCCAGTTACTCCCTAGCTTCCACATATTAGAGAAAACATATGACCCTTCACTTTCTGTGACTGGCTAATCCCACTTAACATTATGTTCTCCAGGTCCTTCCATTTTCCTGCAAATGACATAATTTTTGTTCTTCTTTATTGCTGAGTAGAATTCCATTGCATAGATATCCCATAATTTTGCAATCCATTCATCTGTTGATGGACACCTAGATTGGTTCCATAATTTGGCTATTGTGAATTGTGCTGCAATGAACATGGGTATGCATATATTACTGTAGTTCTCTGATTTCAACCCCTTTGGAAAGATACCCAGAAGTGGTAGAAACTTCTATTTACCAAAATTGAAGATATTCAAAAGAAGTCTGGTCTCTTTAAAGAGGTAGTAAATCTTCTATTTCTGTTGGTGTGCAAACAGGGATTAGACAGCAGCATGTTGAGGATATTGCAGAAGAGACTTGTGTAATTGCCTCTTGCGTGTCCTGATCTCCTGTTCTCAGCAATGTCATGGGGCTAAAGCTTCTACACACCAGTACTCTCTCTCCCCTCTCTCAAGGGTGGGTGAGCTTCTTGGCCAGCATCCAGGTGCATGGATAGTGTGTGTCTTCCCTGTCCTCTGTGGTAGATGTGTCTTTCTCCTTTGATAACTTTAGGTCATTTCACACATCATTTATCAGATGACTAATGTCCAAGGACTCAAATGTCCAAGGATTATCTGGGTCATGGATGCCAGTCTCACCAGCACAGCTCCAAGACCTTCCCCAGTCTGTAATTCTGACTCGCACTTCAAGAAACTCTGGGGAAGGAATCTCCCAGTTCTCAGCACAACCCTCTCATAGGTTTTTTTCTCTCTCCAGCTCCTACCAAGGATCTCATGGCTGACTCTGCTATGGGTGCAGAGGATGCTGCTAGGCCAGGCAGAGCTCTTCTCCCAGAATGACCATCTGGGTCCCTAGGAACCTGCCTGCAATGTGGTCTGGGGCCAAATAGGCAGGGAGGAAAAGAATGACACAGTACACAGACATGTGTCGATTTTTTTCATCAGTGCCTCTAAGCAACAGTGCAGATTCTCCCCAAACCATTACATTAATATGCTATTTTATTGTTTACAAAGTGTTTCCCGATATATCCTCTTTTATTCCTCTTCATTCACACATGTAAATAGTATTATACATGAATTATCTATCAATTAAGATGATGTTGGATTCTTATACAAAAAAATTAAAACAACAATAGCTTAACCAGAATAGGAGTATGTGTGTGTGTGTGTGTGTGTGTGTGTGTGTGTGTGTGTGTGTGTGTTTTGACAATGCAAGTAAAACATTTTTATGTCTACTTTTTATTTATTTACTTATTTTTGTGGTACTAGGGATTGAACCCAGGGGCATTCTACTTCTGAGCTACACCCACAGCCCTACTTCATTTTTTTATTTTGAAATAGGTTTTAAGTTGCTGAGGGCCTTGCTAAGTTGCTGAGGCTGGCCTTGAACCTGTGATCCTCCTGTCTCAACCTTCCAAGATTCTGAGATTACACGCCTATGCCACTTTTCCTGGCTTAAAATATTTTAGGTGCCGGGCGTGGTGGCGCACGCTTGTAATCCCAGTACTTTGGGAGGCGGAGACCGGAGGATCTGGGTTCATGGCCAGCCTCAGCTCTTTCTCTCTCTCTCCCTCTCTCTCTCTCTCCCTCCCTCTCTCTCTCTCCTTAGTGAGGCCCTCCTCAACTTCGTGAGACCCGGTTTCAAAATAAAGTATAAAAAATAGGGCCGGGGGCGTAGTGCGGAGGTAGAACACCCCTGCGTTCAATCCCCGGTACCGCAAAAAAAAAATATTTAGGTAAATTCAAGAAAATATGAATATATATTTTACTCCCCCACCCCATTTAGATTACAGAAGGTAGTTTGTGTGGTTTCATCTCATGTGAAAAGGAAGCCTAGGGGTAAAGGCTGCTGTGGTGGCGCCACCTATATCAGGGACTCAGATTGCTTCTCTCTTTTGGCTTCATCATCTTTAGCAGGTGCTTCCCATCCTCAAGCTGAACTCTTAGTAACCTTTCAGTTACAGGAGTTCCAATTATGATTTGAAGGAGGGAGAAAGAATACATCTACTAGCTGAGGTATAAGGGAAGTGGTACAAGGGAAGGGGGAGGGCAAGAAAGAAGGGAATTAATGGAATTACTATCATAAATAATATATACATGTGAAAATATACCAACATCATTCTTGGTACTTCATACGGGTGGGGGGAGGCGGGGGGGCACTAAGAGTTGTGTGCATATATGTTAACATCAAATAGATATTCATTGCAATGTAAGACTCCAATGCACCAATAAAAGCACGTTAAAAAATAAATAAATAAAAACATTTTCCAAAAAAAAAATAAAGAGATATTTCAACTGGCCACTCCCAACACTCCCAACTGTAAGGAAGGATGGGAGGTATGCTTTGTTTGTTTGTTTTAATCTGCACACAGATTTTTTTTTTTTTGCAGTACCGGGGATTGAACCCAGGGGCGTTCTACCTCCGTGCTACACCCCTGGCCCTATTTTTTTATACTTTATTTTGAAACGGGGTCTCACGTAGTTGCGGAGGGCCTCACTAGGTAGAGAGAGAGAGAGAGAGAGAGCTGAGGCTGGCCGCGAACCCGGATCCTCCGGTCTCCACCTCCCAAAGTACTGGGATTACAAGCGTGCGCCACCACGCCTGGCCTGCACACAGATTTATCCTGTCAGTATAGGGGTCTATTGCTAAGGAAGTAGGAAAGAATGAATATTGGGTAGGGAAATAGAAGTCTCTAACCAAGGAAATTAGAGCCAATAGGGAGTAAATGACTTGGCCAGAATAATACAGCTAGTTGGCTTCTTATGTGTTTCCTAAGAACTCTCTGTGACCCTCTATGTCGCTGAACAACCCTCAGGGATATTTTGATATCATATTCTACCTAAATGGTGCCCTTCAACCCCTCAGAGTGGTACAGTGTATGTCTTGTGCAATTATAAATGGCAAGCTGTCTCCTCCTTCTGCCCTTGGTGAAATTCTGTGTGTAATGCCTCTCACCTGCATAACCAGGAACCCTTCCTTCCCTGCACGAATCAGCTGGAGTCTAAGACTCATTGCTGCATATTTCACTAAAGGGGTTAGGCACTGTCCATTTGTTGGAGACTCCCTTTGTGCCCAGGGGCAGTAAGTCCTTTTCAGGTTTCTGCACACCTTAGTAAAGCCTTTCTTGATCAGGAGCAGAAGTAGGAAGAGGTCACCATCCTTCCCATCTGGTAGCTGAGTGAGTAAATAAGATAATTTGTACTGCAGGCCTATTTTTTCCAATTTGTGTGAGAGGAAGTACATATTAAATACCAGTTGTTTGTTGGGGTTTGTTGTTGTTTAGTACTGGAGGTTGAACCCAGAGCCATTCTACCTATGAGCTAAGTTGCTGAGGCTAGCCTTGAACCTGAGACCCTTCTGTCTCTGTCTCCCAAGTACTGGGATTACAGTGCCACCATGCCCAGTTTTAAATACCAGTTTTTAAGAACCTCACTTGTCTACTAGAAGCCACTCATTTTAGGAGTTGTGGGGCCTTTGTTGATATTGATAAAACAATACTTTGATTTTCATCTAAGTATAATTATTATGTGTGGGTTCCCTTATTTAGAACCTTGAAGAATGGGAGAAAACAGTTAACAATACCATTTTATTATAAATAATAGGAACTTAGTGTGTAGCCATTTTTAATTATTATATTTTATTGTTATATATCATAATAGAATACTTTAAAAGTAACTAAATATATTCCCAAAAGAGCTGCTTCTCCTAAAACTTGAATTTTGGTGGGGGGATGGGGAATACTAGTTAATTAAAAAATTAGGTTAGGTGGGCTCTATTACTTGTGGTTTTATGGTATTAAGTCATGAATGAAATACACTGGGATGTCGCTTTCCTGATCAAGTAGGATGTGGGCATACTTTCATATGTGTAGCATTCTATTTTTTGAAGATGAGTTCACTGCAGTTTGAAGTCAGGAAATGAGGAAACCAACAGGTCCTTCCTCAGTCATCTTGGGGTCTTTCAATAAATGGAAAGTAACTGAGTTAGGAAGGAACTGCTGGGAAAGGCTGGGGGGCACCACCAGCCCAGCACAACAGAGAAGCTCAAAGCCAAGCTACTTACAGAAAAAGAAATGCTCAGCCACAGGGCGGATGTGCTGCTTTTCACACCCCCGGTCGTTTTTATGAAAAGCAAAGGCAGCTGAGTTCTTGAGGTCTCCACTATGTGAGGATTGCTCCAGAAAAGAGATGCTAAAGAACCCTAAGCTCCTCCCCCATGTCTTCCTTGCTCACTCATGTTTCCCTATTTTCTTACTTTTTAACATGAAACTATAAAATTAAAGCAATTATTTTCAACTTTGGGGGTATTCATTTAATTAATGTGTTTGCTATTATGTCTATGGTGAAAAATAGGAGAAGGTCCTGGGAAGTGAATGCAAGGCCCACGTGGACAAATGACAAAATATTAATTAGCCTAACATGCCACTGAGGCTCTAATTCTAATGGGCTGTTAAATAAATGAGTAATTCCAAAAAGAATTCATTTCCAAGAAGAATTATGCCTCAAAAAGCCAAAGTAATATAACCAATTAAAGCTAAAAAAATATACCAATTAAGTGAGAAAACAGAAATATTCAAATATCCTTTGTTATACTGATATCAGGTTCTCACTGTATCTATTATATATTGCCTATGAATTAATGTAAAAAAACTTTTAAGGTCACCCCACATATGCATCTTGTTTAGGAAGGGGATAAGTTTGCCCATTTATTTACTCAGTTTGGGTAAGACTTAAAAGTCTACTTAAAATATTTCTGTTGAAAGCACACTAAAATGAGAAGGCACTGAAAAAAGTTAACCGGATGAGTAATTGATGTATAAACTATCTCCAGTTTTACTACCATTTAACTCCTGCTACAACAACACCGATGAGCATGGAAATTCTATACATTCAGTTAAATTATTTGCATACAGGAGCAGTATGCAAATACTGGAACAGAGGCCAGGGCTTAGGTCTCTTGCATTTCCCACACTCTTCTCTGAACTCCTATCTGACTTATTGTCAATACCACATAGCTCACTGCTTAGTCATGCAATGTTCTTTTGTTTGCAATCCACACAGATTAGAAGCTCAGGATGTAACAGGGACCATCATTAGATTTATCATGCATCGCTCACAATACCTTCTACAGAATTGGTCGTCCTTACCTGCATTTATTCATCCATTCATTCTACTGATGGAGAGTAAAGCCTATTAAATGTCAGAACCCTTCTACAAATATGCTGAGAATAGGAACTGTAGAGACAGAAGGTCTCTACTTCTGTGCGGTTTAAATTTGAATGAGATGAAACAGTTAAGAAAAATATCAGAGGTCACAAATACAATAAAAAATAATTAAGGGAATATGTTAGACAGTTTCCTCCTCCTGCTGCTGCTGCTAGTCAACATTGCCTAAACACCTATGTCTTCCTCTGATTCCCCTCTCCCCCAGGAGTTCCCTTGCTTTCCTCCCCAAGGTGACCCCCTTGCCTTCAACCTTTGGACAGTCCCATGCTATAAAGGATGTCTAGTGTCATGCCACCCTGCCCATGACCTGCCAAAAAAGGTCATTATGTGTTAAAAAAAAAATAAAAAGAGTTCCCTTTAGTTGGAGATGCTAATTGAAGACATCCATGTTGGAAGGTCAACTAGGCAGTTGAACGTAGTTTCCATAGAGGACTCACTGGCCCATACCTGGTATTTGAAATCATAGGGCTACATTGGATCACATCTACTGGTTAAGTAAAGAATCTAAGAGGGGATGAATTAGTCATCTTCTCAAACAGTGACTGAATACCTGGCAGAGACAACTTAAAAGGAGGAAAGACCTACTTGGGCTCACAGCTTGAGGGGTTTCAGTCCTTGGTTAGCTGGACCCACTGCATTGGGAATGAGGTGAGACAGAGCATCATGGAGGAAAAGTGTGGTGGGAGAAAGCTGCTCAGCTTATGAGAGCCAGGAAGTGGAGCGAGAGAAAGGGGCCCAGGACAAGATACAGTCCCCAAGGGCATGCCCCCAAGGACCCACTCCCCCAACGAGGTTCCACCTCCTACAGTTTCCACACCTCCCAGTAGTCCATTAAGATTATGAATTCATGGATGGTTAATCACGAGGTTAGCACCCTCATGATCGACTCATTTCCCCAAAGCCACACTTCTCAACATCGCTGCACCTGGGACTAAGCCTTGAACACACCAGTTGTAAAGCATTTGAGATCCAAACCAGAACAGGGGCCCTTCCTAAACATATAATAACATTATTTATTAGCAGATAAGCAGAGTAAAAAAAAAAATAAGAGGGTAGAACACTAGATTTTCTAAACATGTATATCAGAAGGTAGAGAACAAGTATCAGGTTCTCTTCCTTCTTTTAGCAGAAAGGGGCACTAATTGACAAGTGGTGACTTGCTACCTTCACCAAGTCCTTCAAAACAAGCACCTCTGATCAAACATCAGAGTTCTGGAAGAATAAACATAGCACATTCATTGGATTCCCATGTAAGGAAATATACACATGCATTTCACATATTTCACAAATTGGATTGTGAGTGATCACATTATTAAACAGAATATTAAAATGACATCTGCCTAAGACTGTTCTGTAAATCTCTTGACCTGTGAAATACAAAAATAAAGAAAGCTCAATCAGCATTTTATTGTGGTTCCCTTGAATAAATTTTATTTGTAATAAGTATACAAATAAAAACCGGAAGATGATGTAGTGGGATAATAGGCTCTCTCCTAGGGAAGAAAGTAAGATGCTTCTTTTTAAAAAGAGCATTTTTCTAATTACACAAGAAATATAATATATTGTGATTGTTAAAATATCAAATATGACACTAAAACCCACCTTGAGAACATCCTCTAACCTTAGGCCTGTCCCTAGAAATAGTCACTTGGCCAGTTTTGTATGACTCCCTTGAGTCCTTTGCTTCCCCCATGTGTGCTTCTGTGTGTGGGCATTTTGCACACACATGGGTGCATGGGCATATGTGTGTGTATGTATGTGTTGGGGTGTCTATGTAGGGGTGTAGCAGATACTGTGGCTGATCTCCCCAGGTCCCTTTTTCTGCTCCTGTGAGAGTTAGCTGACCAAAGGGAGGTAAGGCCACTCACTCTTGATCCCCTAGGGGAACCAGGACAGAGCACACTTGGTCAATAGTGGGCTGACACAGGGATTCAAAAGGCCTCCAGGTGGAACCCACTCTGATGCAACTGGTGCTTGCTCCAGAGCATGCCTGCCAGGTCAGACTGAGCAGGCCTCCACCTGAGCCCGCGTTCTTGTGAGCATTCTACCCCTGGCCCTGCTCTGCGTCCCTCACGCCCCTTCTCATAAAAGCCCTTTCCCAACAAATGCCTCAGCCAGCACCATCTCAGGCTCTGCTCCTTTGGAACCCAATTTAAACCATATTTCTATGAATCCATATATAAAGTGCATGAGAGCAGGTTTGACACAGATGTTACCATAATGAATATATTATTTTGATGTTTTCTTTTTTTAACTTTTTATGTTCATTTATTGGTGCATTGTAAATTGTAATTATACATTTTGATATATGTCAGGGTATGAACATCATACATGCACACATTGCACATTTAGCCCTCCCTTTGATCCCACCCTATTCCCTCTCCCTTCCCTCCCTTTCATGCTCTGGATAGTGATTGAGTCTTATAGGTTTGTGTATGTACATCATGTGCTATAGTGTGTTTCCCTCCACTCCCCTCCCAACTCCCTCAGTTAGGTCACCTTCTTTGTCCATCTAAAGATTTCTTAAATAACAATTTTCTCGGAAAGTTTATGTATCCATACTCATAGATTTATTCCATTGTTTTTAACTGCAGTACCATATTGCTGTTAGGAAAATAGAGGTAATTTATCAGACATAAAATATGGTCCAATGCTGTAAACAAATGTCATCATTGTTAGTTACTTTTGCTTGATGACCAGAACTAGAGTCCCCTTGTATGTTTGTAGTCCATTTGTGACTCCTGCTCTGTTCATTGCTTTCACCTTCTTTGCCTGTTTTGCAGTTGAACTAGTTGTCTTTTCCTTAGTCTTTATCAATCAATTCTGAATATGGTTCATTCACCTTTAGTGTGTTGCATATATTTTTCCTAGGTATCATTGTCTTTATATTTCTGTGTGTTTGTGAACTTTTCTGTTACTCAGAAGTTTGGTGACTTATTAAATATAAAACAAAGTTTATATTTTATTCTTAATGAATTTATAAATTTGTTTTAAGAAGACCAGATTTGCCACAAAGTTAAAAACACATTCTTCAATATTTTCTTCTAATGTTTTATAGTTTTGTTGTTTATAGTTTTTCCTTTTGTAAACTTGGATTTGTTTAACTAATGGTATTATTAATGTAATTTTATTATTTTCCTAGAATGTATGGATACATTTTTTTTGGTACTAGGGATTGAACCCAGGAGCATTCTACCTCTGAGCTATATCACCAGCCCTTTTTATTTTATATTTATTTATTTATTTATTTATTTATTTATTTATTGCGGTACTGGGGATTGAACCCAGGGGCATTCTACCTCTGAGCTACATCCCCAGCCCTATTTTTTATTATTTATTTTGAAACAGGGTCAAACAAAGTTGCGGAGGGCCTCACTAAGTAGCTGAGGCTGGCCGCGAACCCGGATCCTCCGGTCTCAGCCTCCCAAGTACTGGGATTACAGGTGTGTGCCACCATGCCCAGTCCTTTTTATTTTTTATCCTGAAAGAGGGTCTTGCTAAGTTGCTGAGGCTGGCTTCAAACCCGTGATCCTCCTATCTCAGCCTCCCAAGTACTGGGATTATAGGCATAGTTCACTGTGCCCGGCTTAGAATCTATAGCTACATTTTAGAAAGTGTCTTATATATACCTAGGCTCATTTCTGAACTCTCAATCCAATTCCATTGACTGTTTTGTTTTTTTCTACTGTAGTATTATATTATGCTTATTATCATAGGTTTGTTAATATTTTGATTCCTGAGGGTCATGATCCCCTTTTTGTCCATTTTGTGTTTTTTTAAACTTGTGTAGCTATTCTTATACATTTATTCTCCCATTCTAATTTTAAAATTAGTTTGTAAAATTTGATTAAATTTCCCTTTACAAATTTTAATGAGATTATATTTAATTTATAATGTAACTTGGAGAACATATTTAAAATACAAGTATTACCGACCTTAAACATTGTACATATTTTTCTCCAGGTTTCCATTGTCACCTTGAGAATTCAGGTCTGAGTTTAGCTTTTGATCATTTGTATATGGTTTGTCTTTTCTCCCCATTTACCTTTCATATTTACTTTTAAACATTGGGATGCTCAGGACTCCAGTATTAGACCCCTTACCTTGTCACGCCCTCTCCTAGGTAGCTCACCATCTCAGCCAGTCTCAATGCTCTGTCCAGTGTGGAGGGGCTGGTAGTAGCCAGACATACTGCTGAGTTCCTTCCACACAGGACTGGGTTCAGAGTAGGGATGGAAATGAAAAACTGGGGTATTCATTCTTTTTTTTTAATGGTGATAGTTCAGCCACTCATATCTAGTAGTCCCATCAGGGGTAGATAAGAGACTGCAGCTTCCATCTGCACCAAAGTTGACCATTCTCTTGCTCAGCATTTGACTAAAGAACAAATGAAGATTTGTGAAGTCTAACACTATTTTCTTTTTAGGGGAATAGTAGTTACTCTCTATCTTGATGATACAAAGCATGATGTGAAATATCATATAAAATGACTGTATATATGACATGTGTGAGAGTCAGTCAGACAATGGTCTAGCCCAGGAAATCTGTTCTTCTGTAACAGGAATTCCCACCAGAGGTAAAACCTGAATACAGACCTGGGGAAAGAAGGTTCATAAGGGTTAATCAAAGCATTGGAGTCCTGGACCCTGTTTGGGATTTATGGTGGACATAGAAGGGGCCCTAAGTCCCTTCCAAACAGCCAGGATCAAGGAAGAAGTCTGTCTGTGTTCCAAGGAGACAGGGTAAACTTGTGACTCAATACCATGGCAGCATCCAGGGCTCACATCAGACCCAGTGGATACAATGTCTGGCTAGCAACATACAAGCATTCTTCTTGCTTCTTAGATAATGGTATCACCCGGCTTGACATTCCAGAGATTTCCATTAACCAAATATTTACACCTATGAAGGGAAGAAGAGAAAGGCATTAAGTAGCTGGAGGTGAGTGGAAAATTGTAGAAGAACTATTTGTTGATATGATTTTTCTATTTTTTTTTAAGGAGGAGACTGGAACACATTGGGAGGGTCAGGAGAATAATCCATGGAGGACCTGGAGGAAGCCAGAGATGGGACCAAGCACATAGATGAGCCCTAAACAGAAGGAACCAAAACTTCGCTGTCAAAAGGACTAATTTAGCATCACTTCCTAAGTTAATCTTGGCACTAGAACCAGGGATCTACAGCAGCTCATGGGGACTTGACGCCAGTGTTACACAATGGTGGAATTCTATCCTGAGCTTAAAATGATAGCAATTTCTAAAACTCAACTGGACATGGATTTTTGGTTCTTAGATGGTAGCTTTTAAAAATCACCTGACAGAGGAATTTCATCTCATTTCTGCTAAAATGACAGTAAGCCCAAGTCAATGGCCTAAGCCCCAAAAGGGTGACTGGGGATTTCCCTTCTCCACATTCCTTTGACCACTTATCAGTAACCTGATAAACCTCAACCAAAAACATAAATAATTCTTTTGAAATGGGTTTCAAAAAGTCCCACCAGGACTTTGGTTTCTTTCAGCCTTTACCTGGCCCCATAATATTATTTCAATAACATCAATTCAGTGGCAATAGCTGGGGTGGTGGTTGGTAATTTTTCCTTGCAGCTTGAGGCCAAAGCACTGTGGTGGGACCCAGCTAGAAGTTTGCTTCCTGTCAGTGCACAGTTTGCTACTAACAACTCTTTCTCTGGGCTGCCAGGGCCTGTGGTCTGAACTATGTGACACTAACATTCAATTACCGTAAAGCGTCTATTTAATAACTGACATTTCCAGTAAACATTTTGTGGGTTCAATGTGCTTTGAGGCCAATCAGAAAAGTTTCAGAGGAGACTAAGAAATACTTTATTGATAAACTGTTTACCATTTGGAGTTACTCCTCCTCTAACTTATTCTGAGCTCTCCTTAGGGAGTTCTCCTAAGAGTTCTCCTTAGAGCTGCTGCAGACATTGCTGGGGTAAATATGGTAAGAGTGCAGTGTTTAGAGGCTGGGAATTCAGAAAGTCTGCAGTATTTCTATCAGTGGGAAGTGTGAGGTCCAGAGATGCACCTGCAGAGTCCTTTTGGGTTTTCCATGGCTTGACAAGTATGTACCATCTTGCGTTGATCCTCGTTTTAAACACACCACAGTGGTTCCAAAAAGAATTCTGCCAGCCGGGCGTGGTGGCGCACGCTTGTAATCCCAGTACTTTGGGAGGCTGAGACCGGAGGATCCGGGTTCGCGGCCAGCCTCAGCTCGCGCATGCGCGTGCGCGCACGTTGTCTCCCTCTCTCTCTCTCCCTCCCTGTCTCTCTCTCTCTCTCTCTCTCTCTCTCTCTCT